>CM076578.1:302306438-302575579 GCA_034641835.2 Pinus albicaulis | reverse complement strand
CGTGATCGCCATTATGTTAGGGTGGCGATGAGGTGGCTAAATTGGATGGTATTCTAAAATTTAGCAAAGTAGTAAGGCCTACTGGAGGCTAGTGGAGTCGCCAGGTGGATTTTTAGTTGTTTTGAGGTATATTTGTATGGTCCACCACCAATACTATCAAAAACCAATCTAAGGGAGTTTTTGTGGTTTTTTATGAGTTTTATGTGCAGCCTAGGATGTAAGAGTGTTATAAACCTGATTCATCACTTTGCTAAGATGGTGAAACAGAGAGTTTACACTAAATGATTCTAAAGGCTGATGGTTTAAGTTAAAATTTGAAGGACTAAGGAGTCTATAAAAGTTTTCTAGACTGTCATGTACTAAGTAAGTCCCACCGTGATCGCCATTATGTTAGGTTGGCGATGAGGTGGAAAAATCAGATGGTATTCTAAAATTTAGCAAGGTAGTAAGGCCTACTGGAGGCTAGTGGAGTCGCCAGGTGGATTTTTAGTTGTTTTGAGGTATATGTGTATGGTCCACCACCAATACTAACAAAAACCAATCTAAGGGAGTTTTTTGGGGTTTTTCTGAGTTTTATGTAGTCCTGAGGTTTGGAAGAGTGTCCTACAGCTGAGTCATCATTTTGCTAGGATGGTGAGACAACCAGATTCTACTCTTCTAAGTTTCATTGAGATTTTGAGAGTTCCTAAGGGATACCTAGGATGTTTTGACTCAAATTCCCACCGTGATCGCCATTATGTTAGGGTCCCGTGATTTGGCCGATTGGCTAGCCAAATGACGATGTAACATCAAACCAAGCTTTGGAGCCCAAGGACCTAGCCTTCCTGGACTCAGAGAGGGCTCTCTCTATTATATGCAAAAGATATCGGTGTGTTTGCTTATGGTGTTCTGATATTAGGCTAGTTATGAAGTGTGTTTTTGGTTTTTTAGTTTTTTAAGTTTGTGAGGGATAAAACTGATCAAATACATAAACTGGATAACAAGATGTAGATAAATTGGGCTATGGGGTCAAACAGGTCAAGGAAGTTATGAGGTGATGATGTAAAGCTGCTGTAAGGCCGATTTGATTCACGGTAGAAGAGATCTTTGGGCAAAATGGATTAAATGGACAACAAGTTGGTGAAAGACAAGGGATTTCAAGTGTAACTAGTTTATAGCAGACATAAACATGTTATAGCATGCCATTAATCATGCTAAATGCAACTATGAGCTAATTAATACATAGAAATCAAACATTCCAGCCATACATAGAGGTATAAGACCCTCTAACTTCAGGAAATGGCTATCAGACTTTGGGGAAAACACATAAGACAAACTAACAACTCATAAACTACGCCGGAATGCCTAAACATAGTCTCTAAGTCATTGGGCACTTTGACAAACAAGCTTTCATAGTTTTAGGCAAAGGGCTAGATCGAGACTAGGCCTCCTTGGTTCAACAAGATGATCAACTAATCAGTCAAAGAGAAAGTTTTATGGACAAAACTATGGACAGCTTATAGGTAGGCAGGGCACACCATACATCCTACTCAACATACATAGAACTTGTAAATAAAACTAGCAAACATTATCCTTAAGTTACTAAAGAGCAGTTAAGAATTCTTTAGCATAACTAAGGAAGAAGAAAACATCAAGCTATGAAGATTCAGGAATTTTGAGGTGCCTCCATGGGCATATCTCAAAACTAATCTCTACTGATCTATAGCAACAAGAAGCATGTATTATGGATGAAAACTAGAAGACAACAACAAAGCAAGAAAAAATATACCATTCTACCATGTCATGGAATCCATCAACAATCCTTCATCATTCCTCAAAAGCATCCAAGAGGCAGTCCAAAAATCATAACACAAGTGTATTCTTCAAAGCTCATATGACCAATGTGTTAATTCTTCTCTCAAGTTCAGCCTTCGATTTACAATGAAAACCATGGAATAAATAGGCTTGAGGGAGGAAAACCTCATGGAGCAACTAGCTATCCCATTGGCCAAGTCAAAATATCTAAACTTGTCCTTGAGGCTTTGCAAAGGAGTCGTCTAACGAGCCGGAGGAATTGCCCGGACGGTCAAAATTGGCCGGAATCCGGGCCAAAAAAATTTAAAAAATCTTGCAGAAACAGTGTTTGAATCCTGATTTTGACATTGGAAATGGATTCAGCACCATCAAAAACCTGTAGGACACCCAAAATATTAAACTTTGATAGTTATAACATGGATTTAGAAAAATCGAATGGGGATTTTCTTTCGGTAACCATATAATTTTTTCATGATTTTCAGGCGATTCCTCCTCGGGTTAATTGTACTACGGTTTTGCAAAGCCCAAGGCACAAAATATCCCATAAAATATCTAAAAACTGCTAAAAATGGAAATTATATTGACTTTACATCATTTCCCAAGTGTAAAAATAGCTAAACGCACATTTGGGAAAAGCAGATTTTTGAGGTTCAAAAATTACAAAAATACTTCATAATTTATGCCTCGAAAAAGGTCCTCTGACTTGCTGAAGGCAAAATGGCAGCCTTCCGGATTAAATGAGGGTCATGATGGGTCGTTGGAAAGCTCTCTGTCAGTTGGCAACTGAAATCACCTCAATCTGATTCTCTCGGAAGTCCCTCAAAATGCACTGCAGCAAAAACCCGAAAATAAGGTGCATCATTGATATGATGTATTTAATGTGCAAAAAGAGGGAATTTACAATTTGAGGGGGCGAATGATCTCCGAATGCCCTGAAAATCATTGGGACCTGATTATAACTATGGGATCCACCGGCATCATCCTTTCCCATTCGCATCCCTCAAACTGAAATGGCACAATTATGAGTTTTCACCAAACCCAAAAAATGCCAAAACAAAAAAGTGAATGTAATGGGCTCAAAATTTGCGCGCATGACTCAAGGGTCCTCAGCAACATGCTCCGAAGCCGAGGCCAAAATATCAAGAGGTGATGTGTCTTTCCCTCGTGTTTCGCTTTTAGCCTCCTTAGCTTTTCTTGACAACCTTTGTCTCACTGTTAACTTGTTCATCATCTTTCATGCTCGAAGAAAACTCTACCTTCTCTCGTCAATCAATGCTTTGATGAAGGTAACCATGGTTTCAAATGTTGGGTGTGATGCCTTCCCCTCGGTATAAGATTCCTGCTCCTCCAACCTTGTCCTTTCTCTCGTGTGCCATTCCCACCAAATAATTTTTAAAGATAAGCTCACGTTTAGTTTAAACATATAGGACAAGAACCGATTTTCTGAAGCTTGGACAAAGGTCACTTTGAGGCCTTGGTGTTTTTTATGTGAACACAAAAGACCTCAGGAAGTAATCAAATAATAATACACTCCTTTCAATCAAAACATTAATCGCTTTCCTATGCGTCACTGCTCATCATACCCAATTTTGACAATACCTTCGAATTATAGTATTCTCACTAACTCGTTTTATGAAAGGTTAAACACCATTTGGTAAGGCAAAAGGATCTTGGATTTTGCTTAAAATGTCCTTGTTTGATACAAGACCCATGTTTCTTCAAAATGTGGCCTTCCCAACCTTGATATAATCACCAATATCCACAAAGGCATTCTTTTAAGGAGAAAAATACAATCAAATGAAGATAGACAATATGGATTTTGTTGTGTATAGTGACAAGGTCACCCTTCTCGATGTTTTGAGGACATAAGACACCCTTTTTTCCCTTTTTATAAGAAGGCCAAACATTTAGCTTCAAAACTTTCTTTTTCCTTGTAGGCACTTCATCGCCAGATTCAACACTACATCACAAAGGCGAAACAAAGGATATCCACACAAAGAAAAAATCACCGTTTATAGATATGGTGGGACAGAGTTTGAAATGTTTTATGATGTGGTAACAAAACCAGAGTAGTCCAATGTCAATAAGCCCCTTCTGGTCGAAAGATTAACCCCGTATGTAGCTCACCAATATATTTATCCATGTAAACATAGTTAATCAAAAGGCGAACATGTACCTGTTATGTTCATTTGTGCTTAGCGACGTAGTTTATTTTTTCTTTTGATTGGTCATATAGAATCCCGTAGCACTTCAACCATATAGACCCCCTTTCAACAAAATATTGCTTTCTTCTTGTCTAGCAACTGACCAGCGACCATAAATACACAACCACAAAGGATTTACACAATCAGCACATCGTGGTTAAAGGATAATGTGACAGAAAGCATGGTGTTTTGTGGTAACAAAAATCCTCAGAAGCTTTCCAACAAAAAACTCCTCACAATCAATACTACCTTCTTTGAACTCTAATGTCCCTCATATTTCGTTTGACAACACCCCGCATGCAAATGGTAGTTTTATTTGCTTGTTTAGGCTTATGGACAGAAATAAGTGCACAAGTACAAAGATTTCCCTTTTAACCCACAGAGGAAACCTTTGAAAAATCAAACATGTTCATAGGATGACTATTACTTGTTTGAACATAGACCTATATTTGCATTTTTTTCAAAACCCCGGGCTTCTTCTTCAAATATCAGAGCTTCGCTCTTCAAATAGTGCCTTTCATCCTTTTAACATTGTTTGGGGGACAGCTTGGCTTGGTCCTTATCATTCATCAAATACACTACCCCACTATGACAAAGCATTTGAGCAAACAAATTCATGTGTGCCCTGGATCTTTAAACAAGAACATCAACACTCCTCAAAATAGAAAACCTGGTCCTTCTTAAACTCTACTCGCTTCTTCACACCGTGTCGCATATTATTAATAAGCTTTCTTTCTTTACCTTGCTGCCCCGCTCCAATAGTTTCGTGGAAATTTTTTTCAAGCATACAACCTTGCCTTTCTTGTCAACCGGCCGTTTTTGAACATAGGACCAAATGCACCTTTCAAACCCTATGCTTCTTCCAATATTGTTTGAGGGCAGCCTTTTGTGAGGTTTTGAATCATTAATAGGAAAACATCATCAAGTTGCTTACCGTCGGTGAAAATATAGTTATTGCAAACTCAAATTTTAAATCAAGCACCTTATCCCTCTTTCAAACAGCCAATTTAACATATTCAAGCCAACTGTACTCTCTACTCCCAAACACCATCTAGCAATCTTGAATTTGCTGCGCAACACATAGTACCTCAAAAACATGATGCCAATCTTTGCTTGAGAGTTGGAGACACTTTGAATGAGTTTTTTAAGGTTTTCAGGTAATTTTTCTTGACCATTTCTATAGAGTGCCACGGTTGCCACAAAGGCGCGGGCAGTTGTGCTGCATTCCTTGTAATACCCTTAGGCACGTGTCGCGCACCTTTCCAGGAGTGTCGCGCAACTTTTCGCCCATTTTGAAGGCCTTCCTAGTGCTCTGAATTGGGCGCGAGATGGCTCGTTGGAAAGTCATGGAAGTCTACTTTCCATAACAACTTGAATATTTTCATTTCTGGTGTCCATTTGATCCTTCAAAAATTGGATTTTCCCAACACTGGTCAAAACTGTGAATCAGGTGCGTAAATGCATCGAAATAAGCTAGAGGCCATTTTTTTAATGCCTTCCTGTTCTTACCCATGATGGCTGTTGAAAGCTGTGGAAGTCTACTTTCCAGAACAACTTGAATTTTTTATTTTGTGTCCATTTGATCCTTTAAAAACTGACTTTCCCCATCACTGGTCAAATGGTGAATGCCGGTGCGTAAAACATAGCGCTGATTGCGGTGCTACTTTGGATGCCTTCCTTTTGCTCCAATTTGGCCCGAGATGGCTCATCTAAAAGATATGGAAGTCTAAATTTCCATAAAAATTTGAATTTTTTCATTTGGAATCAATTTGGTTGTTCAAAATCTGACTGTCCCATCACTGGTCAAAAGGATAAATCTTGTTTGTTTTGTTTCTTTGGTGACAATTTTAACACTGAAATTCAAACTTTGAATAATGTCCATAACTTCCATATCATCTCTGCCACTGTTTTAAATATGCTTGTAATATTTATGATGTAAAACAATCCCTTTTTAAAACTGTCAAGGAAATACCTGAATACTGATTTGTTTCTGAAGGACATGGCTTGTTTCGTCAACTTGTTTGACAACCCTTGGTCTCTGACAGCTTCTTCACTTTTTTCTCCAATGCAGGTGTCAAACTTGCTGGTCTTCTGGACTTGATCTAAGAAAAGCTCACCCTTTCAACACACTTTCTTTCTTATAGGTGTATCATCTGCGCTATATCTGTCCTTTGGAATGATGAAAACTGTGTTTGTTTTAAAACATTTAAACAGTGACAGTTTATCAAAACAAACTCCTTTTGCCTATTCATAAAATTGTATACCTATTCGCCATGTCCATCTTGGGTGTATATCTGAAAGGATAATCTTGTGAAGCAGGAAAAATAGGGTTCTTTGATACACAGTTATCAATTTTCTTTGACCAGTTTATTGACCTTTTTGTAATAGAACCATTCCATAGCTCAACTATGTTCACTGTTTTACCTTCTTGGTGATTTATAGGCTTCTCTTTGGATTGTAAGCACATTTTTGGCTGCATGCTTTCACACTATATTTCTCTCGTTTACTTAAAAGAGCCTCCTAGACTTGGCATGTGACAAAGTGGGGTATTGCTTGACCTTTTCCTTAAGGAAACTCCATTTTTTGGTATCAACAATGCATGCATATATTCAATATTGTCTCCTTTCCACTATAGGTACAGTTTGACAGACATTTTCATTTGAATAGGAAAACCAATACTTTTGAATCATAAACACTATCATTTACCTGGTGTAAAGACCTTTTAGCTTTCTTCCTTTGTCTCTTTCCACTGTCTCTTAGATCAATCAGTCTTTAACAACATCCAAGGCTTTGGCCATCTGCTCATAAAAGGAGGAGGCCCTTCACTTGGCAAAGTATATGAGGATTATGTGATAAGGCTGTATGACAAGGGTTTGCTTGATTATGATGGTAAGAAATCAACTTAAAACACATCAATACTGGCAACTCTGCTTGCAAACACTACAGTGCTTCAGAAAAACCCTAGCCAAAGTGTCACTGTCTTCCTGTACTGCTCTGAGGGTGACTGAAATGTCATCATTTGTTTTGGTCATCTCATGACAAATTATTTGAAGGATAGTCTCTGTGACTATGGAGGTCAGTGTCCTTTGTAAAACAAAGAGCTTTCTTTCTGCCTGTGTAATGGCATGTTTTGTCAGCACCTCTTTAATTTGATCTTGTGGACAAGCAGGCTGTTTATGATTGGAATTTTTACTAATGACATGCCTTTCTAAAGTTTATCAATTGATATGAGTTGAAAACTTCAAATGACCTCCTTTATCAGACCAAACTCTGCTTTCCTTTGAAATTGTATACTGCAGACTCTATTCTTTGTTATGATCATCACTCATACTCAGAAAAACCTAGAATCTTTGTTTCACTGTTCAGTAAACAACCAACCTGGACTTTTGCAATCTTCAAAGTCAATACTAGCCAGCGCCCTCTGCTTGTGGATGAAGGAGGCGCCCTAACCCTCTGCTTGTAAATGAAGGAGGTTCTGGGCCATGACAATTTACCAGTTTGCTGTGACAGTGGTGTCTTTTTCTTACTGTGATTTTCATGCTGGAAAGAGCTGTAAGGTCTTTGATGAGTGACTCTTTGTTTTGCAGCTTCATCTCAGGCTCATGATACATTTAGAAGCAGCTGTTCCTCTAACTGTAGATTCAAGCATTTACTCCTGAGATGAAATTATATTTCCTGCCTTTGTAGAAACCATAGAACACTGTGAAACACCTAATAGTCAGCTTGAGATTGGGGTTTATGCAGTGCTGAGATCTAGGGGATGTGAGTGGCGCGACTTAGAGTTGTTTGTAAATTTTATTTGCAAAGTGGGAGGTCAGTCATGGTGGGTCTGTTACAGATGGAGGCTTTTTGGCTTTTTGATGATTTCCAAGGGTAAAATGTCTTAAAGCGCCACTTCTTAACATAGGGGAGACTTTTGAAACAAATGTGGATTTGCCTTTTAAAGCTGATGGGCAAACCAGTAAGGCTGAAGCTAGATAGGATAGTGGTAATGAGGTTTTGATTTCGACAGGGGTGGACTGAAAAGTAGAAAGGCAAAAAAAGTTTTAGGAGGGTTTTCTAGATGACATATTGACATAAGGAAATCAGTTTCTAGAAAACTCAGCTGTAGATATAGTCATCACTAACATGTAAAAAATACTGATGGCTAACAGTTGACTTTATGCATACTGAGAAAAACATAGCTTTTGCTATTATAGAAACTCTTTTTGGTGCATATGATACAGTGTCATCACGCCTAGACCTTAAAGAACTAAAGATTCATCGAAATCTTTGGGTTGAAAAATATGGTAATGGAAAATATAGAAAACATATTGCTCCTTATGTGTGGACAAAGGATCAACGTGCACAATTCTTAAAGTTGATGTCTCAGACCCGATTTCCTACTGGATATGTAAGTGGTAATATTAGAAGCCAAACCGAAAATAATAGCTTAAAAAGCCTCAAGACCCATGACTATCATGTCATAATTGAGGATATTTTACCTATTGCAGTCATATCAAGTTTGGAAAAGGGACCAAGATTGGAAATTACAAGGTTGGGCCTAATTATCTTAAAAAGAATGAGTTTGCATGTGCTAGATCCTTCAAACTTTGATAATTTGAGGGGAGAGGTTGTTGAAGTCCTCTGTTTATTGGAACGAGAATTTCCACCAGCAATATTCAATATTTCTATGCATATTCTTATCCATATAGAACATGAACTAGAGCATTGTGGCCCAATAAGAACAATATGGATGTATCCTATAGAATGATACATGAAGGTTTTGAAAAAGTTTGTTCGTAATAAGGCAAAACCAGAAGGTAGCATTTGTGAAGGATATTTAATGCAAGAGGCCATAGGGTTTTGCACAGAATATATGAAGGATTTTAGCAATGTCAATCAGCATGTATGGGATGATGATGACGACCAGGGGGTTGCAGGTAAAGTATTAAAAGGAAATGGACATCGCTTCAAGCTATCAAATGAGGAAAGAATTTCCATACATTGCTATGTTCTTCAAAACACATCATCATTCGATAAGTGGCGTAGGTAAAATATTATTTACATGATAATTTATTTATTTATTTTCATTTAATAGCTAAATTATTATCACTCTTAATTTTCATATTCTATGCATAAAATACGAAGAAGAGATTCAAAAATGGATGCATCCATCTCGAAAGCTTACACTTCAAGATTTGAACCTTGGAGATCGTTCTTTTCCAAAATTTGATGATTGGATTGTTGATGCAATTAATGATGCACGACAAGAAGGTCAAGATATGACGAAGGAGGAAATTCAGCTTTCACAACCTCCAAGTATATGGGCTTCTTCTTTCAGTGGGATGTGGCCCTATGGTACTCATTTAAGAGTGGAAGAAAGGGACATAGGAAAGGAAAATTGTGATTGTATTGTTAGTGTTGAATTTCATCACAACACTGAAAAGAACTTGTATGTTGGATTCATACAAGAAATTATTCAAGTTGATTATGGTGAAACTAGTCCTATATTATTAAAATGTAAATGGATCAAGCCATTTGCAATACAACATGATGAGTATGGATTTGTACATGCAAATACACACCAAATTTTACTGAAGACCAATGAGCCATATGTTTCCCCTATTCAAATTAACTAGGCATTTTTAATTGGTGATGTGACAAGCTCAGGATGGTCGTATGGCGTTCAAATAGAGCCCCGCTCAAAAAGGAAATTCATGGAATATGTTGATATAATGGTTGATGGCAATGTAATAGTTTACAAGAAACATTGGAGGAAGAATCTGAAGACGACGATAGAGTATTTGAAGATGAAGCATTGATTCCCAATGAAGAGACCGAGATAGAAAACATAATTCATGGCCAGGACAATATAATGTATGAGGACAATGAAGGAAATCAAGCAGATGTATACACAAGTGATCAGGATTGTGATCTTGATGACCATGCAAATGATCACGATGATGATTTATCACCTTGACTTTATGGCATAAATTTTCACTATGTAAATGGATTTTATTATTTTCGCCATGGGATTAGCCAGATGGTTGTATTAAACTCTGTGTGAAATTTATCATTCATTTTTCACTTTGTGTGAATTTTATCTCATTCTAATAACTCTATTGTGGCATGAAGTGATTCAATTTATCTTAAAGAGGATTACTAGATCCATAAATGAAATTGCCTACATGAAGTTATGCTAACTTTAATATTTATTTTGTAACTTCTATAGTTGTTTTTTTTTCCTCAGGAAAATCTAGATTCTTCTAATGTTATTTTAGTTGTTAAATTGGGGGATGCGTATCTTTTATTACGGGATATTTTATTTTCATCTTGCAAACCTCGAAGCTAAATGTAAGACTTTGGAGTCTGTTTACTAAGGGCTCAAAGTCTTAATATGGTTCAGGAGCTCTTCACCAAAGATGTACGGTACTGACACTAGTACACATATAATAGATTCAATAATGTTACAATGGCTGGGACAACCAATCTGCATTCCCAATTGCAATATGCTATGTTTTTATTATGTGATAAATTTATGCAAATATTACAATTTTTTTTGCAATTAAAAAAATAGAATCCATAATTCTAGATAAGGTGTTGATATTGATTAAAGTGTTCCTTCTATCAATTTAAGGTTAATTCATTCTCATTGATCATAATGCATGATCGTATAATAGATATATTTTATAATTGTTATTTGTCCATGCACTAATATTTTTTCTTTAAATGTGAAATGTAGGACATAAATACTATGAAGAAGGGGTTGAAACGTAAAAATGATCTTAGCAGTGATGAAAATATGATAGAATACGAGCATGTTCATAAAGAACACATCACAAAAAATGAAGAATATTTCTCATCTCTTGGTTTGGTGAATAAGTAAGTAGTTACTCTTCATCACTTTTTATTTCTATGCATATTTAACGAAAGTTGTATATAATATATTTGATGATGTAGGCCATTATTTGATAAGTTTTTTTTTATAGGGGAAACTTGGATCCCATAAACAATGAGAAGAAACAAAAAGCAAGCAAAGACATATCTTTACCAACTTGTAGAAGCAAACTTCGTGGTAATTCAATGCATGGAGATGAAGCTGACAATACTAATGATCAAATTCCTGATATATCAGATGATCATGTCCAAGGTGTTCGCGAAAAAATGGCACATTCTGAAGAAGCAGAGTTGCAAGAAATTTATTTACAGTTAAAGAAAAGATTTGAAGGCACATCTGAGGAGATTTGTGTGCAACCTAGTGCCACACCTATTGTGGACAAGGAGCAAACAATTCAATCTTTTGCCACAGAAAGCACACTAATTAAATCTTCTCCAAGTAAGGTGCTAAGAACTACCACACCTTCTTTAGCCACAAGTATGAGTGATTTTCCATCACCTAGTCTTGGTTTTGAAGATGTATCAGCTTTAGCCAAAAGACAAAAATCAGAAGGGAAGAAGGCTTACTTGATTGAGGTAAAAGATGGTGAGCCTACTGGACCAAATGCGTCAAGGTGGGCCACAGATTTGGGCATAAGAATAAGGTCTCATTTGGATGTTTCCAAATCCAACTTTGTAGATCAAGACCCAAGAAATGTTGATCAAGTGATCCAACAAATGGAAAATGTTTTTGAGACTATTGGTGGAAGGATTTCTAGTAAATATTATAAGTGAAGAATGAGAATTTTGATGAATAACTTTAGGCATAAATGCAAAAAATTAATATTGGATGGAAAAGATAAGGGGAGTAGCTTGACTCCCAAACAATGGGGAGATTTGAAGGAAAGTATGTGTGCTGAAGAGTAATTATCAAAGAGTATAAGAGCGAAGAAAGCAAGAGAACAAGTGAAGGCTTGATATTTTTTGGGTCGGAGTGGGTTGCGAGCCAAACATCAAATATTTGTAAGTATACCATTTTTTTGTTGAATATTGTACATTGTGTTATGTGTTTTGATTTTTCTTAATATCCAATTAGTTATGTGTTGAAAATTATTTGTAGGTTGAAGAAGCTAAAAGAGAACCAGTGGTGAGTGAAATGGCTCATTATATGGCAGACTTGGAAAATTCCAAACATAATTATATGTCAGAAAATCCAATAGAAATTTATTTTTCATCTATTGACATCAAGAGTAGACAAATAGGAGCTTTATCTACTGTTGAAAACCATAGTAAGGATTATAATCATGCAATGCAATGTATAACTGGTTTGGCAAAGACAATGTCAACCATAGCCTCCTCCATTAAACATCTTGTTGCTGCATGGAAAAAGAAGGAATTTAACATTGATTTAGATGAGGTAAGCAAATTATAATTCCCTTGCAACCAGTGCTTCACTTGAATTTATAATATGTTAATGTTTTGGTTCCATTTCCCTTCACTCATGAAGCCTTCTTTTATTGGAAATTCCTGTCAATCACAGGAAGAAAATGTAAATTTGGGTGGTGCAAGAATGCTAGATGACTCAAAAAAGGGCCATGAACATGTGAAGGTATGTTTTTGTAGATATCTACAAGAGCTATTTTCTTCTATTTTAGTGTTATTAGGATTTTAATGTTTTAATATTATATTTACTGTTTTCTGATATGTTATAACTTATTGTGTTTTAATGTAATATTTGATTTGTGCATAATGAAATCACATATAGGATGTTAAAGGAAAAATGGCTACCTCGATAGTTCTAAAATATGATGAAATTGATGCACCTGAACATTCCTAATCGGTGCCAAATCCTACTGGTATTTCAGATATTAACTTAGTGAGTGCATATTATTCAGTTAATTAAATATCTATGTATGTTTTTGCAATTTAATTGTAATTATTATTTTCCTAATATTTATGTATAATTTTTTGTTTTTGAAAGTGCTTATTAACTCCGGTAGGGCATGACCTACTCTAGGTAGGTGACAAAGTGAATATATTAGATCCATATGACAGTGCTATTGTCGGCATTGGACGAACTCAGTCAATTTATATCATACATGGAGTGCCACTTGGTCCAGAAGACGCAAATGTAAATGTCATTAATGTCACAAGTAACATCCCCCTTCCGTATGAAGATAAAATAGATGGATGTGTTCATTTGAAAGAGAAGGAAAATAGTTTCACTCGGTGGCCGAAGAAGTATTTGTAAAAGTCATCGATCTAGATGATCTTCTTGTTGTTGTTCATATATAACTTCTCAAATCCAACCACTCTTTTTTGATAACTCGGATACAAAACAAAACATTTTTTTTTCTTAATATTTGGACTAAGTTTTGAAACTCCTCATTTGGATTTTATTGCAAATAAAATGTTGACTAAATGATCAAACATATTGTATGGAAGGACTTGGTCACCATGGATGTCAACTATAAATTTTCCATAGCTTGTTGATTGTATTGGTTTACAAGTTGATAGTTTGAATGATACAATGGAAAACATGGGAATATATGGCTTGTTGTCACTAACGAAGGCTTATGGGTAAGTGATTTGTATGTAAATATGCTATGAGGTATTTTTGAATGTATGTTTGCATTTATGAGCTATTTTTTTAAATATGCATTTCATTGTTCAGACAAACAATTAAGGCTTTGGAAATGTTGTTGCTTCCTATGGAAAAATATGGAACAAGATCTCTTGATTCCATGGGGAATGATGCACCTTTAGCTATGATGTCAAATAGACTAAAAATAATATTTGAGTACTTAAAGCAGATGTTTGCTCAATTGACAGACCCTCCTATTGATCCAATTCGTAAAGCAATTGTCACCTTAATGGAATGCATGATCGGTCCAGAAGGGGATCTTATAAAAACTAGTGAGAAGCAGTTCCATAGAATTTCTCTTAATGCTCCTCTTCTTTCCATTGAGGAAACATAACCAATTAAAAAAATTAATCACTGAGGTTGGTATAGAAAAGTGATTGATATCACATTTCCAAAATAATGTGGCTCTACAGGATTGGAAGAGACCTTGGATGGGATATGCTTGGAGGATTGTCTTGTAATTTGTGAAGGTTACAAATTACTAGTACTATTAGAAAGAGGTGGGTAATATAAATGCCTTTACTTCCCTAACTTGTCTATTATCGTTATTCTAATATCCAAAGCAGGCTTTGATCATTGTTAATTCAAGGAGTCTACAGAGGAGAGTTGGGATGTGAACTATCGAGCCTTGAATGACTTATTCAAGATATCAAAATAAAGAAAGGATACCTTTATATATGAGTTTGTTGTTCAAATTATTGAAATATACAATGAACAAGTCCAGGATACTGATTCTATTTCACATTGACCCCCCAGGCACAGTAGCTGCACTAGGAAGAAGTGCAGATTAAATCTCAAATGGAGGGCCTCTTTGTTGAGAATATCAGGAAGCTTTTAATGATGTCTATGAGCAATAGGTTATTGCTGGAGAAGATTTCCCACTTAGATACTGATATGGGTCTCCCCATGGATTTCAGAATTTATTTATGCAACAAGTATCCTGAATTTTTTGAGGTTGTTGATACAGATTATGGGCTTGCATTGAGTTAATTTCATGGGATCCTACTCTTGCAGTCTCTTTTGCAGAAAAGGCCTTGGAAGAAGCTAATAATCTGGAAGTGATCTTATACTTGACAGGCCTCAGAAGTTCAAGAAGTTAAATCTCGTTCAGTTCTAAGTGTTGTACCCACCATTTATTAAGCAAGTGGTTGTTAAGGTAAGTGATCCTATGGAAGGTAAATAGTAAAGATGGTAATTGAGTGGGAATAAAATTGTAGACTGTGCATATAAAGTTCCTATGGGGTTAAAATGAATCAAAGGTCTATGGGGTTTAAGTTAATCCCGACCCGAAAAGGATAAGATAGTACTTGGTACTGTATTCCTACCAGAAGCACTAGGTTGAGGCATCAGACAGATTCAGTGTGGTAAGTGAGGTAGGTAGTGAAAGTTTGGTAAGGTGTGTTTTGAAATGGCAGTAGGATAAAGGTTAATGGTGATGTTACGTCAACCCAGGCAAGCCTTGTAAAGATCATCTGGCTGTAGTGAATGCATATAATTGGGCAATAAGTTCAACTGATAAAAGACCAACCATAACATGGGTAGCTGTGTAAGAGAAAGTAATGCAAGTAGGCGTGGGTAAATAGTGAAAAGTAAAAAGTGTCAATCCCCTCCCCATTTGATCTAAGAAGTTCTAGGAATCGTTTCCAAAGGCAGTTCCAGTGATTCAAATACAAATCTGGTACTATCAAACTTCCATTCCATAAATGCATCTTTCCCATCCCAGGTCTTCCCTAAAAGCAAGAAGGGCACGCACGTGGTAATGGTTGGATTAAGGAAGCAATGAACCTAATGCTGAGATTGTACGAAGACGGTAAGGAGTGAGGTTGTAAAGAAACCATATAACAAGAAGGTGTCTAAGCTAAGGAAGATACGGCACAAAATTTCAAGAAGTAATGAGGAATTTGGAGATTTTAATATAACTTCCTTGTTTTTTATATCACAAGTAAGGACTATTCCAACAATTGCTGGGAAAAATCTGTGAGAAAATTAAAATCTTCAAAAAGCATCGTATTAGCAATATCAGGCAGGTTTTAACATAGCAAAGTAATGAGGAATTTGGAGATTTTAATACCAAACTTAACTGATTACAAATTTCTAAATATTATAAAATCTAAAATATTTCAAATTTAGATAAATCCGAGAGGAAATATTTTAATAGATAATCACATACATTGAATTCAAAGACCAACACCATAGCCAAGATGGCCCATATGGCATTCCCACCAAATGTGTGATCCTGAAACATTGGTCTGACAAAGTAGAAAAGAGAGACACAAAAGACAATGCAGGGCCAACTTTGATGGAATGGATAAGTTTTCGAGGATCCTCTACACCCACTTGACAAATCTTCGTGCACAAAGGACATATTTTTTACATCACTTGAAGGCCTGTAATATTATGCTAACCAGACAATCCTAGAATTTCTTCTCACATTCATCCTTTCCAGGACATTGATCTTCTACTCCATAGACATTGAATGAATCATCGTGTCACCTATATTAACGATTTCTTTCTACTCAAACTCCCAAGAACCTATGAAAATTGGCACGCTTTACTCCACTTATAAAAACAAGTTTCAAGTTTCAACTAACTTATATTCTGTAATATCAGTCAAGCTCTATTCGATTGCATGAGCCTACAAATAATTTAAATTTGACAAGCTCACTCTATCTCATAATTCGAAGGGCTAAGAAGCATGCCTGTGCAGTAATTCATGAGTTATTGAGTCTTACGGTGGAGAAGAGAAGACAGGTTGATACTCTGACCCATTTCAGGCATGCCTTCAAGTTTTCTAACAAGGTAAAACTCAGGAACTTTTTAGCTCTAGATTCCTCAAAAGTTATAAATTGTTAACCCACTAGTTGAGTAATAATGTAAAATTAAAGTGTTACCCAGTTCAGTAACAATGCAAATTATTGACTGTTATAGAATTTGGCAGCTACAAAAATATGATCTTAATGCTTACATTTTTTTTAAGTGATAGCCCTTGAAGAATGGCAAATGAAAAAGCTTGAAGAAGCTAAGAAACATGAAGCAATGAAAGCCAGTGTGAATTCCTCCACACAAACCAAAAATACGGGTATGCATTTTTTCTATTCAGTTTATTTGTGACTTCAACTGATGGCTTGTCCGTTAGTTGTGGTGGCATACTATTTTTTTGTGACCTCAGGTTCTTTTCCTCCCTGCTCCTTTTGGTCCATAGCTCCCAAATTTGGGCGTGTGTTTATACATTATGTATTGGGGTTCCCATGAATAGAGAAGGTGGAAAAAGAATTGGAGACTCACTAGGGCCCTGTGTTGGAGGAAGCTAGATTCTCATTACCTTCTGAAGCTTCAAGCGAGGATAGTAGAAAGATATTGGAGGATGGACCTGAGATCGGTAATGAATATATGGGCAATCTTAGTTTGGTGTTTTCGCTTTTGGTTTCTTGGGATTTTGACTACTAGGTTAGCATCACCAAATTATTTTGTCCTCTTCACTGCATTATGTCTTGAACTGAGCATGTTTTACAAAGTATTCATATAGCAGTCTTATCTATTTTTAAGTTTATGACTTGAGGATTATGGTTTCCTGACAATTTCTCTAGGTTCTTTTTTTCAGCATATTTAAGGTTATTTTTATGATGCTAAATTTAACAATTTGATTACTTATGTGCTAGAGAATGGATTTAGCATTTTGCAGTGAAGAACTGTTAAAATTCAAAGTGTTTTGTTTTAACATCTATTTTCTTTTCCACCTTTTCCTAGGTGTATTATTTTTTAATGAGTTATTTTTTTTCTTTGTTACTTCAATTTGTCCAAGGGCAGCAAGGGTTTGGAGAATCCTAGCTTAAAATGGTGCAATTAAAGCCTGATGCACAGTTTGATATTATTTTTGCAGAAGATGGAATCATACCTGGTAGGCCACTTCCTTTTGAATTCCATGTTGAACCACATACAGACTATGATGGAGCTGCAGTTAAATGGGGTCTGATGCACCATAAAGAAAGTGTTGCAGATTGTTGTCAGACTTGCTTAGACCAAGCAAAAAATGTTGAAGAAGGTGAAAAGAAGTGTAACAGAGACGGTGGAAAAAGTATCAGAGACTCACTGGGGCCCTATGTTGGAGGAAGTTGGATTCTCATTACCTCCCAAAGCTTCAAGCGAGGATAGTGGAAAGATGTTGCAGGATGGACCTGAGATCGGTAATGAATATATGGAAAATCTTAGTATGGTTTTTTCGCTTTTGATTTCAATCTTGTTCTTATTTTTGTTGCACACTGTTATTTACATGCTCTGATATTTTGTTACCCTTAATTATTGGGTGACCATGTATTGGCTTGGGTAGGAAGCATAAAGCCCCCTGCATTTCGTCTTTGATAAACATTAATAATGCACGAGGTAGAGAGGCAGTAAGGGAGAATACTAGTTTGCAAGGGTTTTGGTTTTACTTGCCTACTGCATTTTTTATTGGCTTTTGTGATCATGGCATTGTCTCTATCCTTGGATACTAGGGCTCTACTCGAGTTGAAGAAATCGATAAGCAAAGATCATGTTGGCATTCTCTCTTATTGTAATTAAAATGACAACTACCCTTGCTCATGGAGTAGGCTTACAAGTGATGGCTTAGGAAGAGTTGTGGGCCTCAACATTAGCAATAGCTTGGATGGGAATAATGGGGTATGGGAATAACTACCATGTTGAGCCATGCTCTAGGTTTTTTCACTTTTCCACATTTAGAATAGAACTTTTAATAAGTTGTTCAGGAGCTGGGATTTTTGCGGAATCGATCCCTCCAATTGCCTTATCTTTTGCTTCATAACTTTGTGGTAAAAAAGGGAGTATTTTGGATTCTTTGGTTGGGTACCGAGGAGGAAATCAGGTGAATTTTAGGCTTACAGGGAAATTGTCTCCATTTGTTGGAAATTTGATAGAGTGGCAAATTTTATTGCTGCCTTATAATGAAATCTTTGGAGAGATTCCAAGAGAGATCACAAAACTAAGGGCTCTAGAAGTACTTCAACTTCAGGACAATTCTTTTATTGGATAAATTTTGTTGGAATTAAAGGAATTAATTACCTTATGTGCACTTAGACTTAGGTATAATTTCCTTAGTGGAAGCATTCCTATGGAGCTTGGCATATGTCACAATTGAAAATATTAAATCTAGCAGGAAACATGCAAAATGGGTCAATTCCCCCAAGTCCTGGGGATTTCATGGAGCTAAATTTTTTATCTTCATCTTTCAATCAACTCTATGGAGTGATATAAGTAGATCTATTGAGAACGTGCTAATCCCTGGAGTATTTCCATCTATCGAGTAACTCATTGATTGGTGAAATTCCTGCACAATTGGGGAATTTTTCTAGACTTAGTTTCATTCCCCTGTTTCCAAATATTTTAGATGGAGTTATCCCAATAGAGATTGGAAAACAATCCATACTTGAAATGCTAGATGTTTTAAGGAACTTCCTCACTCATGAGATTCACAAGGAGCTGGGCAATTTCCATGAGCATTATGTACTTGTGTTCACAAATCCACTGGACTACACCCCTGGAAAAAATTATATTGATTCTAAGCCTACTAGTGGTTTATCAAACAGTGAAAAATTGGAGCTCAACTATTTTCAAGGAGATATTCCTGCCGATATTATCACACTTCCTTGGGTTAAGATTATTTGGGCTCTATATACAACTCAAAATGGAACCTTCCCTAAGGGTTGGGGTGAATGTAGTAGCTTGGAGATCCTTAATTTGTGTCAAAATCTTTTAACTAGTCGAATACTTATAGTTTTGGGTAGATGCAGGAGCTTGTATTTTCTCGCTTGAGAGGTAATCAACTTAGAGGGATGATTCCTAAATTTCCAGTTTCTTTTATGCTTTTCTTTAATGTTAGTGGAAACAAATTATCTAGCAACATTTCAACTTGCTCGAATAATAGCTTCACCAAACCACCATTGCTTTCAATAAATGAGTTTTTTGATAGTTCGAAAGCTCAAGTCACATTTGTTGCTCTTTATTCATCTATCTTTATGTGTGGTATTGGGGAAGCAATCCAGATATTTCCATTCTATCTAATCTCTTTATGTGTGGTCTTTGGGGAAGCAATCCAGTCACTTCCATTCTATCTAAGGGTCTGAGGGTGCTTCATGATTTCAAACAGTAACAACTTCACTGGTTTGCTTTCTCCACCACTAATAGATGAAGGGATAATGAAAGAAAAACCATCTTATGGATTATTATTAAATGACAACCAATTTTTAGGGAATATTTATAACTCCCTTTTTGCTTCATAATAGAGATTTCAGAGCTTTGCCTTGAATTTCAGGGCAATCAAATATCAGGGGAAATTCCTGCAGAGGTACTAGGGAATTATAAATCATTGAAGTGCTTAGAGACCTCACATAATCAAATTAAAGGATCAACATCATTCACCCTTGGGAATATAACATCGTGAACGCCCTCTGCCATATGCTATGAGTGCTCTAGCATATATTCCACCATTCACATAGCTTCTAACAATTGACATGTGGGAGCTCATACATTTGCTCATTATATAAATCTCAGCGACTTTTTAGCTCTGGATTCCTCAAAAGTTATAAATTGTTAACCCACTAGTTGAGTAATAATGTAAAATTAAAGTGTTACCCAGTTCAGTAACAATGCAAACTATTGACTGTTAAATATTGGATGTTTTAGAATTTGGCAGTTACATCAATATGTTGTTAATGCATACATTTTTTTAAGTGATAGCCCTTGAAGAATGGCGGACGAAAAAGCTTGAAGAAGCTAAGAAACTTGAAGCAATGAAAGCCAGTGTGAATTCCTCCACAGAAGCCAAAGATACTGGTATGCATTTTTTCTATTCATATTATGTGTGACTTCAACTGATGCCTTGTCCATTAGTTGTGATGGCATAGTATTTTTTTGTGACATCAGGTTCTTTTCCTCCCTGCTCCTTTTGGTCCACAGCTCCCAAATTTGGGCATGTGTTTATACATTATGTATTGGGGTTCCCATCAACACAGATGGTGGAAAAATTATTGGAGACTCACTAGGGCCCTGTGTTGGAGGAAGTTGGATTCTCATTGCCTCCCAAAGCTTCAAGCGAGGATAGTGGAAAGATGTTGGAGGATGGAACTGAGATCAGTAATGAATATATGGGCAATCTTAGTTTGGTGTTTTCACTTATGATTTCTTGGGATTTTGACATCTAGGTTAGCATCACCAAATTATTTTGTCCTCTTCACTGCATTATGTATTGAGAGCGTTTTTTACAAAGTATTCATATAGAAGTCTTATCTACTTTTAAGTTTATGACTTGAGGATTATGGTTTCCTGACAATTTCTCTAGGTTCCTTTTTTCAACATATTTAAGGTTATTTTTATGTTGCTAAATTTAACAATTTGATTACTTACGTGCTGGAGAATGGAATTTAGCATTTTGCAGTGAAGAACTGTTAAAATTCAAAGTATTTTGTTTTAACATCTGTTTTCTTTTCCACCTTTCCCCAGGTGTGTTATTTTCGAATGAGTTATTTTGTTTCTTTGTTACTTCAATTTGTCCAAGGGCAGCAAGGGTTTGGAGAATCCTAGCTTAAAATGGTGAAATTAAAGCCTAATGCATAGTTTGATATTATTTCTGCAGAAGATGGAATCATACCTGGTAGGCCACTTCCTTCTGAATTCCATGCAGAACCACATACAGACTATGACGAAGCTGCAGTTAAATGGGGTCTGATGCACCATAAAGAAAGTGCTACAGATTGTTGTCATGCTTGCTTAGACTGAGCAAAAAATGTTGAAGAAGGTGAAAAGAAGTGTAATAGAGATGGTGGCAAAAGTATTGGAGACTCACTGGGGCCCTGTGTTGGAGGAAGCTGGATTCTCTTTACCTCCCGAATCTTCAAGCGAGGATAGTGGAAAGATGCTGGAGGATGGACCTGAGATCGGTAATGAATATATGGGAAATCTTAGTTTGGTTTTTTCGCTTTTGATTTCAATCTTGTTCTTCTTTTTGTTGCACACTGTTATTTACATGCTCTGAGATTTTGTTCCCTTAAGTCTTGGGCGACCATGTATTGGCTTGGGTAGGAAGCATAGAGCCCCCTGCATTTCGTCTTTGACAAACATTAATAATGCACGAGGTAGAGAGGCAATAAGGGAGAATACTAGTTTGCAAGGGTTTTGGTTTTGCTTGCTTACTACGTTTTTTATTGGCTTTTGTGATCATTGCATTGTCTCTATCCTTGGATACTAGGGCTCTGCTCGAGTTGAATAAATCCATAAGCCAAGATCCTATTGGCATTCTCTCTGATTGGAATGAAAATGAAAACTACCCTTGCTCATGGAGTAGGCTTTCAAGTGATAGCTTAGGAAGAGTTGTGGGCCTCAACATTAGCAATAGCTTGGATGGGAATAATGGGGTATGGGAATAACTACCATGTTGAGCCATGCTCTAGGTTTTTGCACTTTTCCACATCTAGAATAGAACTTTCAACAAGTTGTTCAGGAGCTGGGATTTTGCCGGAATCGATCCCTCCAATTGCCTTGTCTTTTGCTTCATAAATTTGTGGTAAAAAAGGGATTATTCTGGATTCTTTGGTTGGGTACCGAGGAGGAAATTAGGTGGCTTTTAGGCTTATAGGGAAATTGTCTCCATATGTTGGAAATTTGATAGAGTTGCACATTTTATTGCTGCCTTATAATGAAATCTTTGGAGAGATTCCAAGAGAGATCACAAAACTAAGGGCTCTAGAAGTACTTCAAATTCAGGACAATTCTTTTACTGGATAAATTTTGTTGGAATTAAAGGAATTAATTACCTTATGTGCACTTAGCCTTGGGTATAATTTCCTTAGTGGAAGCATTCCTATGGAGCTTGGCATATGTCACAAATTGCAAATATTAAATCTAGAAGGAAACATCTAAAATGGGTCAATTCCCCCAAGTCTTGGGGATTTTATGAAGCTAAATTTTTTAACTTCATCTTTCAATAAACTCTCCGGAGTGATAGAAGTAGATCTATTGAGAACGTGCTAATCCCTGGAGTACTTAAATCTATCGAGTAACTCATTGATTGGTGAAATTCCTGAACAGTTGGGGAATTGTTCTAGACTTAGTTTAATTTCCCTGTTTCCAAATATATATGGAGTTATCCCAATAGAGATTGGCAAACAATCCATGCTTGAAATGATAGATGTTTTAAGGAAATCCCTCACTCATGAGATTCACAAGGAGCTAGGCAATTTCCATGAGCATTATGTACTTGTTTTCATAAATCCTCTGGACTATATCCCTGGGAAAAATTATATTGATTCTGAGCCTACTAGTGGTTTATCAAGTGAAAAATTAGAGCTGCGCAGTTGGGGAATTGTT
Source organism: Pinus albicaulis (assembly GCA_034641835.2). NCBI lineage: Eukaryota > Viridiplantae > Streptophyta > Pinopsida > Pinales > Pinaceae > Pinus > Pinus albicaulis. Next base: position 302,552,722 of record CM076578.1, on the reverse strand, counting down.
CTAGACTTAGTTTAATCTAGACTTAGTTTCATTTCCCTGTTTCCAAATATTTTAGATGGAGTTATCCCAATAGAGATTGGCAAACAATCCATGCTTGAAATGCTAGATGTTTTAAGGAACTCCCTCACTCATGAGATTCACAAGGAGCTGGGCAATTTCCATGAGCATTATGTACTTGTGTTCACAAATCTGCTGGACTACACCTCTCGAAAAAATTATATTGATTCTGAGCCTACTAGTGGTTTATCAAAGCATTCAAAGAATTAGATTTTATATGAGTTTGGGGAATTGTTCTAGACTTAGTTTCATTTCCCTGTTTCCAAATATTTTAGATGGAGTTATCCCAATAGAGATTGGCAAACAATCCATGCTTGAAATGCTAGATGTTTTAAGGAACTCCCTCACTCATGAGATTCACAAGGAGCTGGGCAATTTCCATGAGCATTATGTACTTGTGTTCACAAATCTGCTGGACTACACCTCTCGAAAAAATTATATTGATTCTGAGCCTACTAGTGGTTTATCAAACAGTGAAAAATTGGAGGCTCAACTATTTTCAAGGAGATATTCCTGCCGATCTTATCACACTTCCTCGGGTTAAGATTATTTGGGCTCTATAGACAACTCAAAATGGAACCTTCCCTTAGGGTTGGGGTGAATGTAGTAGCTTGGAGATCCTTAATTTGTGTCAAAATATTTTGACTAGTCGAATACTTATAGTTTTGGGTAGATGCAGGAACTTGTAATTTCTCGCTTGAGAGGCAATCAACTTAGAGGGATGAATCCTGAATTTCCAGTTTCTTTTATGATTTTCTTTAATGTTAGTGGAAACAAATTATCTAGCAACATTTCAACTTGCTCGAATAATAGCTTCACCAAACCACCACTGCTTTCAATAAATGAGTTTTTCGATAGTTCGCAAGCTCAGGTCACCTTTGTTGCTCTTTATTCATCTCTCTTTATGTGTGGTCTTAGGGAAGCAATCCAAATACTTCCATTCTATCTAATCTCTTTATGTGTGGTCTTTGGGGAAGCAATCCAGTCGCTTTCATTCTATCTAAGGGTCTGACAGTGCTTCATGATTTCAAACAGTAACAACTTCACTGGTTTTCTTTCTCCACCACTAATAGATGAAGGGATAATGAAAGAACAACCATCTTATGGATTATTATTAAATGACAACCAATTTTTAGGGAATATTTATAGCTCCCTTTTTTCTTCATAATAGATATTTCAAATATTTTCCTTGAATTCCAGGGCAATCAAATATCAGGGGAAATTCCTACAAAGGTACTAGGGAATTATAAATCATTGAAGTGCTTAGAGACCTCACATAATCAAATTAAAGGATCAATATCATTCACCCTTGGGAATATAGCATCATGAACGGCCTCTGCCATATGCTATGAGTGCTCTAGCATATATTCCACCATTCACATAGCTTCTAACAAATGAAATGTGGGAGCTCATACATTTGCTCATTATATAAATCTCATGAACTTTTTAGCTCTGTATTCCTAAAAAGTTATAAATTGTTAACCCACTAGTTGAGTAATAATGTAAAATTAAAGTGTTACCCAGTTCAATAACAATGCAAACTATTGACTATTAAATATTGATTGTTTTAGAATTTGGCAGTTACATCAATATGTTGTTAATGCTTACATTTTTTTAAGTGATAGCCCTTGAAGAATGGCGGATGAAAAGGCTTGAAGAAGCTAAGAAACGTTAAGCAATGAAAGCCAGTGTGAATTCCTCCACAGAAAGTAAAGATATTGGTATGCATTTTTTATATTCAGCTTATGTGTGACTTCAAATGATGGCTTGTTTGTTAGTTGTGATGGCATAATATTTTTTTGTGACATTAGGTTCTTTTCCTCCCTACTCCTTTTGGTCCATAGTTCCCAAATTTGGGTGTGTGCTTATACATTATGTACTGGGGCTCCCATGAACAGAGATGGTGGCAAAAGTATTGGAGACTCACTGGGGCCCTGTGTTGGAGGAAGCTGAATTCTCATTACCTCCCAAAGCTTCAAGCAAGGATAGTGGAAAGATGCTGGAGGATGGACCTCAGATTGGTAATGAATATATGGGCAATCTTAGTTTGGTGTTTTCGCTTTTGATTTCTTGGGATTTTTACTATTAGGTTAGCATCACCAAATTATTTTGTCCTCTTCACTGCATTATGTCTTGAGAGCGTGTTTTACAAAGTATTCATATAACAATCTTATCTATTTTTAAGTTTATGACTTGAGGATTATGGTTTCCTGAAAATTTCTCTAGGTTCCTTTTTTCAGCATGTTTAAGGTTATTGTTATGTTGATAAATTTAACAATATGATTACTTAAGTGCAGGAGAATGGAATTTATCATTTTGCAGTGAAGAACTGTTAAAATTCAAAGTATTTTTTTTTAACATCTGTTTTCTTTTCCACCTTTTCCCAGGTGTGTTATTTTTGAATGAGTTATATTGTTTCTTTATTCAATTTGTCCAAGGGCAGCAAGGGTTTGGAGAATCCTAGCTTAAAATGATGCAGTTAAAGCCTGATGCATAGTTTGATATTATTTCTGCAAAAGATGGAATCATACCTGGCAGCCCACTTCCTTCTGAATGGCATGCAGAACCACATACAGACTATGACGGAGCGGCAGTTAAATGGGGTCTGATGCACCATAAAGAAAGTGTTGCAGATTGTTGTCAGGCTTGCTTAGACCAAGCAAAAGGTGAAAAGAAGTGTAACATTTGGGTTTACTGTCCATTTGAACCTGGTTGTTATTCTCCAGATATATATCAGCACAAGCATCAAGAATGTCACAAAGCAGGTAGAATTTTCATGCTTCCTCTATTGGATATCCTGCATCTTCTGCTATGTGGATTCATATAGGAGATTTCACTTTGTATATTAGATTCTCTTGTCAAGAAATATGCTGAAATTGTTTTTCTGGGGAATCCACATACATATTAATGCAAGTTCGAGCCTTTCGTGCTAAATCAGGGACAACTTACTGAAGGGTAGTTTGAAATTTTGTGTTTGTTCTTATTCAAGTTTGAGTTTATTTCAAGAGTTCTACAGTCTATGGTCATGTGCAATTATGAAATATAACTTTATATAATTTTGAAGTTTCTAGGTTGGATACTGTACTATTTTCATTGGAGGATGCTACTATTGATGCGCCCAAGGCTCTTGAGTTACTTGGTAGAATTCCCACAAAACTGGTTGTTGAACGGGCATTCTTTATTCAAGATATAGTGAGGGAAATCAAGGATGGAGGTACATAGCCAGGAAGCTTATTAGAAACGAGGGGATTTTTAGGTATTTCTCAAGAAGAAAATTTCAGGGTAGTCTGCTCACAATTTTAATGCCTGATCAATTTTGTGGTTTATCTATGACCTCTCATGTTGAAAAAGGAATGGTTGATTAGTGTTCTCATCCCCAGCTTTCAGCCAGATGGCCCTACTTCGGAGGCGCTATGTCTCTTTGCGGGCCTTCAGGATCTTAGTGCGCTCAGATTCCAGCAAGTAGATGCACGCCTTTGATTCATCTGTTTCAAACCCTTGATGGTCAGATGAAATCATTGCAGAAATTTCCTCTTCAATAGATTGCAGATTCTATTCAACCTGAATGCTCTTCTCCTTTGCCCAAACCCTGGTGAGCCTCTTGACCTCTTTCATCTTATAGGCGAAGAGAGTATAGGGGTCTAGGTCTGGTGGTCCTATATGGGTAGTCCAGTACTAAGTGACAACTTCAACATAGGATGCATCCTCAAGCCGTGTAGCATTGAATTTGAAGGGTGCCCTTGGCTTTGTGTAAAGCGCCCAAAGAAGTTCCATAAAAATGGGAGAGTGATCTGTAGAGTTCCCTCCCTATCCAACCCACCGCCGAGAGTTGGATATGCAAGAATGTCCTCATGGACCAAGAGTTTTTCCAATCATCTGGCAAGGGAGGCTTGTCCTGTCCTCTTATTGTGCCAAGTAGGTTGTAGTTTGGGTGACGGGATGTCCACAAGCCGGTGCATTTCAATGAGGATCCGAATCTGCCTCGCATAGGGGATCGAATTGAGCGCAATATCCCCATGATTCAAACTCTAACAGTAGAGAGAAATTGAGGTCACCATCGAGTATGAGCTTGTCATGATTCATGAGGGTAGGTTGAGGAAATGATCCCAAAATGTGAGTCGATTAGAGCACGACCCATATATGTTGAAGATGCGAAAGGGGGATCTGAATTCAGTCGATTGTATGCCGGCCCCCAAGTATCCCTCTCCTCCCCAGATATTAAGGAGATTTATCGACCAAGGATTGATGCCCAGTGCAATGCCGCCTGATCGGCCACGAGCATCTAGGGCATGAAATTTCTAGCCATGGTGCATGCCTTGAAGAATATTGACAATCAATTATTTAGGTCCAAGGGTATCTTGGAGGAAAATAATTTCACAAGGGGTCAATTGAACGAGAGAATAATCATGAGGGAATAGATGCATGGCTGTCTATGCTCTAAGGACCTGATCTAGAGTGTGTTGATGTCCATCGGCTACCTCCTAACCAGCTTGGACAATGGATTTAGAAATATATGATTTGCGAACACGAGAAGATACCCCGATCTTTGGAGGGGGAATAGCGACCGTATCAGACAAGGGGGACGAAGATAGCTTGGAGAGGGATCTCGAGAACGGAGTGAGTGGCTACCCACGTAGTCGATAAGGCCTCGAGGAGAGGGGGAGAGGGAGAAGGTATAGTGAGGGGGGTCATGCGACGAAGGAGAGGAGAGGAAGGGAATGTCAACCCGCATACGAGAGGACCAATGATTGAATAAAATTAGATACAACGTAAAAATCGTAAGAAAAGTAAGGGGAGTGAAGTAATACTTCGCAGATGGTTGTGCAGCGATCCGCCTCCGGAGAAGGTAATGCGACGACGAAGGGGGCCGAAGTGATGAGCAAGTAGGGGGTCGTCATTCTAACACCGGACCGAGGGAGTCGACCGCGCCGAGAATTCTTTCCCCGAGTGGGCACCCTGCTCCCCGTGGAGTCGATGAAGGAACAGATCGCACTCGGCAGTGTGGACCATGGAGCCTTCTGCTGTGCGAGTGGGCAGCCTCTTATAGAGATGCCCGAACTCGTGACATATTATACATCGGTAAGGCACACCTTCGTAATCCAGGGGCTAGATCTGGGTAAATTGCTTCCATCATAATGTAATGGACTCTTCCAAGCCCTCTCTGGTGTCCAGATGTACCAAAATTTGAACCATGGTCATGATACCAGGTGCAATATAATATTTGTCATGATCAAGACAGGACCTAAGAGCATTGCCAATGTGTGCGAAGGTATCCTCGGTAATTGTAAGCGCATAGGTAGCCCAAGTAATTGAACGCAGATGGGTCTAGCACCCAAGTGCTCTCGCTCAAGGTCGAATAGAGGGCTCCATCTCTTCAACAGGATTGAGGCTTGTTCTATGTGCCAATAACGGGAAACTACCGATTGTAGGTGTTTCGATCGACTGAAATTGAGTGCGAACCATTCTTTGGGGAGAATGATGACAGAGGGTAAAGCATCAATAAACTGTCGCTAGATCTCCATAGTCCATAGATGAATTCGATCCATGTTGTATTTTCGGCCCTGAATGTGTCCAACCAAAACCCTCTCCGTCATGTCAAGTACATCGCCCATCCTGTGTTGGTCTCTGAATGCGAGGTCGATACCCTTATTACCTTTCTTAACACATCCCGACTTCCTGGATGAGCGCGGTTGAGATCCAAGGGAGGGTTGCTCCCCTGCCAAGTCCAAGGTAGGTTCCTCGATCGTCCCGACCGAATGTGAGGGTGGATCAATAGTGGAGAGTGCCCACAAACACCCGTAGAGTGGAGAACGACATTGTTCGGCGTAGAGTTCGGCGACGTAAAAGGGAGTATGGGCAATGAAGGTATAAAGATACGGTAGAGGAGGAGATATCCCGTGGGAGGGGGGAGGACCCGTGACAATAGGGAGGATGTCGAAATGGTGAGATGTGTGTGGACAATTCGTACGATAGCACGCGACGGCCACAGGGAAGAAGCACTTGCCAACGAATATGCGATGAGAATTAGAGTGGTAGGCTAGGGAAGAAGATCCCACCATAGAAAAATGAGATTTGGTGGAAGCCCTAGATCCATCTCTGGCAACCAGACGCAGCAGGTGCTCAGACTGACGAAAAAAGACGTGGAGTGTCATGTGATGGACCGTATCGGCAAGCTCCTCCAATGGGTCCCAGAATAATCCAACAACTCGTCCTCCAATGGGTCCTGTAGGAATACCCAGCAGCTCTGTCCCTCCATGGCATCTAATGCCGGGTATCGACCGATGAGCGGTAAGAGCGTGGGGCCGTAGAAAGTGCGACAAGGAAAGGCACATGAGGGATGGGTGAAAATCGAAGCGCAAGATAGAGATGTAGGCTATCCTCTGAGAAACCCTCAACTCCCGCATGCGTACACATGCGATCGTCTCTGGGACTGCATGGCTGTTACGCGCATATGTGTCATAGCCCCCTCCATATTGTGTCATCCCCGATAGCCGCGCCATTTAGAAACCCTTGGCAAAAAAAATCTCAAATCTCCTTCCATCCTCATTCACATAATTCAATCATCAACATGGTAGAGATGTTGTAATGTCGTCAACATTCCTATGTTATACCAAAATGATTTCTGGTTAACATTCGTATGTGATACCTGTGTAAAGGATTCTTTATCACCCATTAGATATAGCCAACTCAAAAAGACACTTTTCTCACACGTATTAGTATATTAGTAAAATTGTGACTAATGCTACTCTTTATTTGGTTCAAATTGAATCGAATCCAACTCTAGCTATAAATTTTTAAAATTTTATATCTAATTTTAAAATTGCAATATGTTAAAACATATTAACACCACCGTTTATTTTGTTTAAAATTATGCAACCACAACATATATGTAAAGGGAGAAAAACAGAGGAAAAAAGAAGAACCCTATGTCACTTTAAAACAAAAATCCAATACATATTCATATTAAGCTTAGATCCAACATAAAAGGTCAAAACATATAGCCCCATTGGAAAATTTATCACACAAAAGACACCTAAACACGTCGAAACATGGATGTTGAGTGAGCTATTATCAAATGGCTATCATATAAACCACAAAAATTGAAATTTTGTGTTTGTTCTCATCTCTAAGTTTGAGTTTATTTCAAGACCTGCCACGCCCTATGGTCATGTGCGATTATGAATTATAACTATATATAATTTTGATGTTTCTAGGTTGAGACCCGTACGATTTTTCACTGGAGGATGCTACTATTGATGCTCCCCAAGGCTCTTGAGTTACTTGGGTAGGATTTGTTGAAGATGGCAAACAAGAAACAAGAAGGAGGCATCCCGAAACATCTTTCCCGATCCTAGTTGGAAAGTGATCACCCAAACTAGGTGGGGAGCCACACAGGTGATTTTTGTCGCAAAGTCAATTTTTTAGACTATGTATATTTTTAGACATATGGATCATGTTCTATGTGGGCTATGGGATGTTATTTGTGGATAGTTGGCTTAAGTTGGAAAAATAGATGATTTCTCATTTTTAGACATATTGGGGGAATCTACTTTTTAGACCGCTACCTGAAAATAGATCGCTGCCGAATATTATTAGCTCTAATAATATTTGGACTATAAACATTTTCTATCCTATTGGAGCACTTAGCTCGAGTTGACGATGTGTGCACATGCAGTCGATAAAAAGGAAATACGCTTTTCCTATGGGTTAGTTGAGTTTCATTACATGGTTGACTTTCACTTTGGAACCTGTGTGTGTATAGTTTGGTGGAGTTGATGAGACAGGCTTGGTGGAGTTGTGTTCGTTTAACTTAGTTGAACTAATTGTATTTAGTCTAACCGATAAATACACTAGTGATGAGTGGTGTGAATTAATTATTAATTAATTCACTAATTATTAACTCACAAATCAACTAAAGAATACACGCTTAACCGCAATGCATGGACAAGCCCATGGAGACCAAAAGATTAGAGGTGTGGTGAAAGGGTGAGTCCTGCTATCGCTGTGACTATACCTATGCATGATTTGCACACACATTGATTGAGATTGTCAATGAGGATTTCGTAACACAAGTTGGTGGGATTCAAAACTTGGATCTAATTCATTCTCATCTTGGATTGCGTACAAAGAGAGGTGAACAAAGGAGGAGATTTGAACCGTGACTTGTTCGCATCTAAGCTAGTTTGTGTGTGGCATGAGATAGTGCCGAGAGTCATGGAGAGCTTTGTGCTATGTATTGCTACAGTGTTCTCTATCATTATAATATACACGCATAGTTGGGGGTTTTCAGCCGTATGCTTTCCCCCATTACATACCGTGTTGATATGTGTGCTTGATTATGTTTTAATGTGCGCATGTGACCGCTTCTATTTCCGCATATTGATGATCAACTGTAGAAGAGGTTATGTATTATGCATGAAGCTTTAAATAGTGTGTAATCCAGGATAATCTCTGGAATAATTCAACTATTATTCAAATTTCTACATGGTATCGAAGCTAAATTGATCATCTGCGTTTATTACGTTGATTACACCTATTTCGGTAGCCAGTCCGTAAGCGGGCTGTGTAGCCTTCGGATCCATCCTTTTCTTTGAAAGGTGATATATCCAAAGAAACTGCTCCCTACGATCGATCTCGTGCTAGAAATACTTTGTTCTCGCAAAGCATCGTGTAAGCGTTGAGTTTTTTTGAGCCGGAATTTGACTGCGCGTGTTTTCTTGGTGTCAAAGTCAAAATGTCTTACCAAGGATTGCGATTGGAGTATGCTCTCTGAAGGCACTTGCTCGACTATATTGCAGCGAGAGATAGGATGGAGGAGGTGTTAGGATGACAATGGGTCGAGGAGTTCATAGATGCTGAAGTCCCAAAGCCTATCGATGCTGCTCTGTTGAGGCTTGGGCAAAAGAAGACAAAGAAGGTGTCGCATGATTTTGTTGGAGGGCGGAAGGATCACATAGTATCCAGCTCGCATGGCAAGGCTTCTCCATTTCCTCGATGTGGAAAGCCTCGCGCATTTATTCCAAAGCAAGAGTGCACTCAGGAAGTCAAGCTCAAGGATAAACTCAGGAAAATAAAGATGGAGAAGAATGAACACTATTCCAGATACTTGACAAATTTTTGGTCCACCCAGTGATGAGCTTGGGAGTGTAGGAGTTAGTAGATGAAGAGGACTTGGTGAGCTTGGCTCTCTCGAGCTTCAAGAGTTGGCACTCCTATCGTGACTCGTCAATGGTCGGGAAAAATTGCTAGGATGATGACCTTTGCTGAACCTTGTGCAAGAGGAGATAAGGTGGAGTACTGAGATGATCTTCATCAAAGGCATCCGATGAAGAGGATTGCACTGTGGTCGCCAAAGCAAGGAAGGGGAAGGGCAAGAAGAATGCTTCTCAATCCGGCAGGTATGGTAAAGAGCGTGACATGTCCAAAGTGAAGTGTTTTCACCGGCCACGAGCATGGACATTACGCCACTACGTTTTCTGCACAAAGAAGAAGAACAAGTAGTTGTTGGAGTCAGGGCACTGTGAGGCTCGCTCTCAATTTGAGCCGACTCCCTATCGATCGCATGCATGTGTCTAGTGCATTGGGACTGGGTGGTATTTCTGATAGTAGCGTTTCCTTTCACATGACGGAGATGTGAATCTTTCGCTGACTTGGTGGAGAAAGATCTCCAGCTGCATGTTGAGTTGGGTGACAATGGACGATACAATGCGACCGCATTGGTACCACAACCCTTTCGCAGGGGAGTCGTGTAAACTCATTCTTTTACAAGATGTAGTGCATGTTTCTGTGCTTTAAAGAAGACTTTGATCTCACTGCAAAATGTTAGAGGACAAAGTGTATGAAGTTGTTTCACAGGAAGGAAAAGTTTTCTTCAGACAAGGCAACAAGGACGAAGTCAAGAAGGTTGGGATTCGAGCAAAGAATCTCTACAGATCGAAGCAGATGGGATGTTCACGAGCTTCCTACCGTTGAGTGCAAGAAAGACATGTAATTGATGCTTGGAGAGAGCAAGTTTTGCACGGCAGTGGTGAATAGTGAACTCCTCGGATGTGGAGCAAAGCACAAGATGAGGATCATGGAGTGGAAGAAACCACTCATGCGAGAAATTTCAAAGGCAGTGATGCGCAGGGAGCATGCACTGCATACCACCAGTGAGAGGTGGAGGCAACATGCATGAATAATCCCAAGAGGATATTTTCAGACAGGATTCATGAGATGGTGTGGATCTCATGAATTGAACTCGATTACGAGGTGCCCATAGCGTGACAGAGTATGATCAGCTTGGATTGATGCAAATCAAAGTGACAAGTGGCCTGAGCACTCGAGCGCGGCCGAGCTGACAATGAAAGTGAGAGGCATGCACAGAGTTCAACGAAAATACAGCGAGCTCAAAGACATGTGCAAGGTACATAAAAGCTGAAGACTTTGATGATAGATGCATCAAATTGATTGAGCTATTTGGAGCCTTTCGCCTTGAAGAGTCTACGAGTATGCAGAGCATAGAGTCAGCAGGGTGCTTGAAAAGGTGCAGATGTAATGTAGGAGTTGCATGTCGATGCAAAGACAGCGTCTGAGAGGAGGAGTGCTGAAGATGGCAACAAGAAAACAAGGAAGGAGGCATCCCGAAACATCTTTCCCGATCCCAGTTGGAAAGTGATCACCTAAACTAGTGAAAGGGCACAGTGATTTTTTTCGCAAAGTCTATTTTTTAGACATATGGATCATGTTCTATGAGTTGCGGGATGCTATTTGTGGATAGTTGGATGGTTGGAAAAATAGATGGATTTCTATTTTTAGATATATTATGGGAATCTATTTTAGACTCATGCCTAAAAATAGATCGCCGAATATTATTAGCTCTTAATAATATTTGGACTATACAAACATTATCTTATCCTCTCGGGAGCACTTAATTCGAGCTACTGCATGTGGCACATGCGTACCGACAAAAGGAAATACGCTTTTCCTAGGGGTTATTGAGCTATCGCATGGTTGACTTGCACTGGAACTCATGTGCGTAATCTTGGTGGAGTTGATGACAACATGGTGGAGTTGTGTTCAGCTTAACTTCATTGAACTAGTTGTATTTAGTCTAATCGATAAATACACTAGTGATATTGGTGTGAATTAAACTATTAATTAATTCACTAACTATTAACTCATAAATCAACTAAAGAATACACGTTTAATCGCAATGCATGGACATCTATGGAGACCATAGTTAGAGGTGGGTGAAAAGGGTGTCCAAGTTGCTATCTGCTAGACTATACTTGTGCATGAGATTTGCACATATTGATTGAGATTGCCAATGAGGATCATGCGCAAGACAGTTGGTGGGATTCGAACTTGGATCTAATTCATTCTCATCTTGGATCGCGCAGAGAGGCAGAGAAAATGAAGGGAGGAGACTTTGAACCCGTGACTTGTTCAGATCTCGAGCTAGTTTGTGTGTAGCATGTGAGATAGTGTCGAGAGCTCGTGAGAGCTAAAGCATGTATTGTTACATGTTCTCTATCATTATAATATACAGATAGTCGTCACCGTATGCTTTCATTACATACTGCTGTTGATATGTGTGCTTGATTATGTTTTAATGCGCATGCGATCGCTTTCTATTTCCGCATATTGATGATCAATTGTAGAAGAGGTTATGTATTATGCATGGTGCTTAAATAGTGTGTAATCGGGGATAATCTCTGAATAATTCAAATCTATTATTCAAATTTCTATGATTCTCGAAACCGGTTGTTGACAGGGATATTCTTTATTCAAGATATGGCAAGGAAATCAAGGATGGAGGTACATAGCCACAAGCTTATTAGAAACGAGGGGATTTTGAGGTATTTCGCAAGAAGAAAATCTTTCAAGGTAGTCTACTCACAATTTTAATGCTCGATCAATTTTATGGTTTATTTGTGATCTCTCATGTTGACAAGTGAATGGTTGGTTAGTTTTTTAGATCATGCTCACATTTGTTGGTTCCTCAAGCTCGAGCACTTTATAACAAAAATAGGCAAAGTCAAACAACACAAATGGTACACTAGCTCTCTTTTCATTTGCTAATATTATAATGAAGTTTTATTAGAGGCATGTTTCGTTTGTTTGTTTTTTTGGTTAGCAGGGTTTGCTCTTGGTTTTATGTGATTTTCAATTTTTATAACTCGAAACTGGATAGTGTTTTTATTTATCGCTTATAGTCGACTGGCCCGTAGCCAAAGCAGCGCTCATTACATTTCTTCTTGTTGTTCCTATTACAATTTCTATATCTTGTCATGGGAGGTACGATTTGGACCGGCGCTTTCATACGCTATGCTCGAGTTCTCCCCGAGCTAGTGTGCAGCCACTTTGGTTGCACATTTGTGCCGACCTTTCCTTATTTGATTCTCTAAGTATATGATAGCATAAGCGGTAAACTTTGTATTATAATCCGAGCCTTTCGAAGGTTCTTGTTTATGGCGATCGCTGAACTTGCCTTCCATGTGTATTTTTTTAACTTAATATTTCCGCAGTCTCCCGAATGCTTGGATTTCTCGATTCCTCTTTCTTTGGCGATTTGACATGCTTTGTTTATCAAGCCTGTGATTTCGCTTGATTGTTGGTCCCCCCGTCCTAATCCTCACCGTATGTCTCTTTTGAAGATCCGTCCCGAGAGAGAATGAGGCCTCCAGCCACCGTCGTACCGGGATTTCCTTTAGATGCTCCGTCAAAGAAGATTGTCGTTATTCCTTGTTTTTCGCCACCAACTCGAAAATCTTCATCTTTTCCTTAGTCTCCATTCTTGGTTTTGTTAGTCTCACCGCACTTTGATTTCTTTTTCAAAAATACAAAAGTCCCAAGCCATTTTCACAGAGCGTAGATGTGATTTGCTTTTTAGTAGTTGGTCGTCTTTCAAGGTTTCAAGGAGTAGGCTTCCTGCTTTGGTTGCTACCGTGGTCGGATTCCATCTTACTATTATTAAAAATCTGTTTATTTCTAGCTAACCACAATTTCCAAAGACACGCACTTTGGGATAGTGATCCATATCCCACCCATAGTGACTAGTTGTTGATGTTCAAGGGGTAGCTGTCTTTCCATGCTCTCAGAAGAGTTCAGCTTGCCGTCAAATTTGGCGGTCGCAGCTGCTCACCCATGGAGGATGAGCGCTCATACTTTCGCGTAAAAGCGCGCTACAAATAGATGGTCGATTATTTCATTGCTCGTTTGCAAAGAGCGTATCCATGCGGCCCTATTATATTTCTTTAAAAGGTTTTCTCGTCGCATTTTCCTCTCGCATAACCGCGTCTTAAAAATAATAATAATAATAATAAATAAATAAATAAATAAAATAAAATTTAAAAAATAAAATTTATTAAAAAAATAAAATAAAAAAAATTGGGGAGCGCCACGCATCTCACACCGCATCCGTAAGGCAAGAGATTGCGATCGCTACGCTCGCGCTAGCCGTGGCACCAAATCCCTTCGCAGGGTGTATTTTCCCGAGGACCCCCTATCCCCGATGTCCGCCGCATTCGTGCGCTGCGCCGATCTCTCATATCGGCTTGAATCTGTTTGTTTGCCTGATTAAATTGCTTGAATATCATTAAGCCTCCATGCCTCTCAACCGCCATGTTCATCCCACTCCGAGATCTCGTAAAGTCGTTTTATGCTCTTTTGCTTTAGTAGCATTACGCATTAGATATCTCGTCTTGAGTTCGAACGGATCGTTCCCCATTATTCGTCGTTCCGCAGCTTGACCTTTTCTTCCACTTACATGTATTCGATATAGATGTTTGTCGAAGACTCAGTACGCCTCTGCACGCCTCCCACAAATGTCTCCACGTTTTTCCGAATGCGTTCAGCTTGTCTTAACGATGCTCTGTGCATTTGTATCTAAGTCTGCAGTTGGGGTGATTAGGGTCGATGAACATGTGCCGAGTATCTCGGGAGTAGCCAAGGGCTATATTCATTGCTCAGATCTCGATTTGCGCACCCTCCATCCCCGAGTGTCGTTTTACAGCTTCCCATTTCACCAGTGCGTGTTTCGCCCATCGTTCTCGCTCACATGCTAAGAAATCTCTCAGAGCTTGTTTAATCGCTCTATGATTGATTTTTGGGGCCAGGTAAGAACGAGTCTCGCAAATTGGGAGGGCAGAGGAGCATTGTTTTTATCGCATAAGTTTTGCTCCGTGGGTGAGCCACCGCCCACCCCGTAAATTGATTTTTGACTTGATTTTTCTCAAGACTTCCTCCCACGAAGACGCACCGTTTATGCCTGTGGTGAGTGGCAGCCCGAAGGTAATTAATTTTTTGTCCCATTTTGAATGACCTTTTAAACCCTAATATACTTTCTACTTTCGAATATCTCTCTCTTCTAACGTTCCAACTCCGTAAACTACACTTTTTTCGTTCATTTATCAAGGCCCCGAAACTTTGCGTATGCTTGTAATGTGGACTTGTATGCCTTGGTCATTCCGCAGGGCCCCGCCCAGCATAAGCGAATCGTCAGCAACAGGGCGTGATTGATGGGATCCATTTCTTTCCTTATTCGCACTCGAGCATTTTCCATTTGTTTTGTCCAACTCAAGCTTTCCCGCTCAATGTCCGCTCTGAAATTATATACGTATAGGGAGAGAGAGCATCCTTGCCTAGACCTCTCAAGGCTTGAAAAAGCTCGTCTGGCCTCCCATTTACTATTGGGGCTATCGAGGCCTCACCGGTGCATGTTTATCAATTCTACGAATTCTTCCGAGAATCCAAAATTTCGAGAACTTTATAAAGGAATGACAAGTCGACCGTCGAATGCATTCGTCGATGTCGAGCTTGACCAACATTCCTTTCTTTATGTTGCGGGAATGCATAGTTTCCTCGAACTTGGATGACGTTTATCCAAGATGTGTCTTCCTTTGATGGAAACCTCCTTTCGTGAGGGAGAGATGAGGTTGCCTGCAGCGAGGTTTCATTCTCGTTAGCGATGATCTTTCGCTATTATTTTGTATGATGCATTACATATACTGAAATAGGCCCTCGAACCTTTCAAAAGTTTCCCGATTGTTTCTTTCTGCATTAATTCTAGGAAGGTTGAGTTTGTGTTGCTCTCCCATCTTTGCTTTCCGCAAAAAACTCCCTCCATAATTTCGATTAAATCGCTTTTATTATTTCAAACATATTCTAACAAAGTGGATTGTGAACCATCCGTCCGGCGCTTTGTTCCGGTTCCATGGGCTCCATTATTTTGCCTGATTTCTTCCTCGTGACCTCGCTTTAAGAGAGCTATATTATCCTCCTTGGTTACCAATGAGGTATGTTTTTGAGCAACTCTTCGTTTTTCTTCTTTTCGTTGCCTTCAATCCCTTTACTATGCCTATTTTGGAAGTGTGCGTCACAGCCTCTTTGATTTGATCTATTCCCTCAAAGCGTCCCATCGTAGGTTGAAATTTCGCAATGTGGTTTCGAAAGAGGCGTGCTCTACATTGCCTGCAAGTAAGAGGTGTTTCTATCCCCGTGATTCCACCATAGACTCCGAGACTTTAACTCGTAGGTCTTTCGTCCAAATGATGAAGGTGTGCTGGGATGTCTTCGCTCTTTATCCAACTCGTCGCTGTTATGTCTACGCAGTCCATTTCTCTTTGGCATTTCCCAATTGTTGAACTCGCTTTCTTTCTTTGCCGGTGCGTGCATGTCTGAATCTTGCTCCATTCTTTCAAAGCCTTCTTGGTGCTTTAACCTTTGTTCCCATACATAGCTAGGCACAGCCCTATGACCGAAAGCGACCATGCTTTCCCGACCGTCTCTTGAAATCCAATTCTTTCTCTCCAAAGTGCTGAATCTGAATGTACTGGGCCCAAATTTCTTCCTCCTCCATCGAGAGATGATGAGTTTATGATCGAGGTAAGTTTTGTGAGGATATCTGAGGAGATGATCCTTTTTTCCGTGAGTAAAGTGCTTTTGTACTAGGAATCACAAGTCTTGCCGAGATATGATTCCCGCACCGTCCTGTTATTTGTCCAAGTGAGCAGCCTTTTCTTTGTTTGATATCCGCAGAGTTCCCATTGCAGAATTATGTCTTCTACCATGTGTGGCATTTGATCCCCTGCTACTTCGACACCTTCTTTTTCTTTGCCTTTTCATCACTATGTTGAGACTCTCCGCTATGATTATGTTGTTTGGTGATTGAAGTTTCAAAAATTCATTTAAATTTTGCCAACAATTTTATCTCCGGTACAGGTTACCACGAACATAAAGATTGAATACGTGTAAGATAATCTTACTTGGGCAGTGTGCTTGAGCCTAGCGAAGATCCAAGGCCGTGGTGTGTGTGTGACTAGCTTGAATTGGTCCTCCTTCCATAGGGTGGCTATTCCACCGCAGCACCTCTTTGCGCTCACCGTCGGCTCGAATTCTTTTGCCATTTCTTTTTGCTGATTTCTAGAAGAGCACCCCTTCAATTTTTGTTCCTCGACACAGGATCTCCGTCGGTTCCGTTTCTCATAAGGTCTTTGATTGTTTCAACTTTTTGACGGGTTCCCCAATCCTTCCTCAGCTTCCAAGAGACACCTCATTACTTACTATTGGGAGTGGTGCTTATTCTCCTTTTGGAGGCCTTGTTTCTGTGCTTCTTCCGATTGGAAATTTCTATTGTGGCTACTTCCTTGAGTTTTTGTTTGTCTCTCCTCGCCTTTTCCTCCCTTACTTTCCCGCGACTTCCTTCCCTCGCTCTTTAGCAGCTCCCCTCCAAGGTCTCTTCTTCTCGAGAGCCGAGTGGATTCATGATTTTCTTCCTAGCTATATCTCTGCGTATGAGGGAGAAGGGTACTGAGTTGTCGCCTGCTTCCTTCTACCTCTTTGCTTTTACCACCTGGGAATTCTGGTCTTGTTCCATGTTGTCGTTGTTCGGCTCTCGTTTCTACTTCCTTGTTAGGATCTATGTTCCGTATTCCCCGCCGTCAGGGATTAGAGGTCCCGATCCACGGATCCCTGGGAGATCTTGCGTGATTTTGTTTTTCTATTGCTTCTTTCGCTCTATTTTTTGTTGATCTCGCTTTCGCACTCTTTGTCCATTGTTCCGCTTTTGCATTTTCCTATTCCTCCCGTGGTCTTTGCGCATCTCGCAAAGGGTCGCAGCCATGACAATACCGCATTTGAACCCTGGTAAACTCAAGCCATAGTCTAGCTCTTGGATGTGCATCCACACACGGCGTAATTTTATCGCTTCTGGGGAGCCCTACTCTCTAGATCTACTTGCAGCATCCGTGCGAGAGTACCGATCTCTTTTTCTCATCGCTTGATCTATGTACTTTCCCAACGCAGTTGTCTATAGTCTGACGTGATTTTGGTTTCAACAATGTAGCGAAGATGAGACGAACCCAAATCGGAAATGTCCGACTGCACATCCCGAGCTCGGGTCAAAATTTGGGGTCCATTTGTTTAGGTCAATCTCGTGGCCCCATGAAGTATGGTCTGTTACGGAAAATGAGGTTTTTGTCTTCATACTTTTGGCTATACAAAGACGAACTAGCCTTTCCAACGAAAATGGCTTTCGATCCCTTCGGGAGATTAGGCGAGACCCGGCTTCCTCCGCACCATTCTTCATCGTTTAGGTGAAGGCCGCAGGCCTGAAATTGGCCATTAGCTCTCGATCCGCACCGTTGATCCGCAAGTCTCTTCGATTGGTAGCTCGACCAAGGCATGCAATCCGGGCTTTTTTAACAAAATTTCTCACGCATAATCACGCTTTCGTTTATTTGCTCTTCGTAGTTAGTTTTTTGAATACCACGAGATCCGCATGAGGGGGAATGGTCTCGCACTCTCTCTCCGGGAGGCCATAGTCGCTGCGATGCCGTATCTCGCCAATGCATGGCAAGCGTTTGCTGCAGTGGCGTAGGATGAATTCCCAAATGGTCAATTCGGGGTCAAAGCTCGATTTTTATCATTTTAAATGCTAGAGATCCAACAAGTCCGATTTCGTGTCTCGTCGATCTGCATGTTCAACGCCGGATGATGATCGATTCTTTCTACTAGTCAACCTTTTGCATGGAGCTATCGCTCGTTGCCGTACGTTTTTCCAAAATCGCCTTGTTTTGGTTATTAATTGAATATGTGATTTTCAATTTATCGTATGTAGCATGTTGAGAAATGGGAAAGAATAACGTGACATTTATTTTGTAGAAATTGATGTCAAGGAAAATTGCTTTGACATTGTTGATGTTAAGGTATATGTCATGATAAACTATTTATAGTATAAGTTATGTTATATTCTAGTGTCTATTGTCTTTCATTTCTTACACTTCATTGTATTTTCTTTGTTTTTAGAAATGAAATCACTATTGATGGTAAGAAGCATGAATTACAAAGAGGAGAGCAATAACAATGGAGCGACAAATGCAAAAAGAGAGAGGAGAACCGGGTCCTAAGATACCCTTTAGAGCCAATATCTCGCATGAGACACACATATAAAGACCGATGATCAAGTCTTAAGAGTTGGTGAATTCACCTATAATGGCTTCACAACACAACGATAATGTTTTGAAGTGATGAAACATCATTTCTATGTAAATTGTAGTCCAACTAATATTAAGTTGAAACCTACATATTGTAATACTTTTAGCATTTCATATAATATAATTTATGTGGTTGAAATTATTTATAGTTGAACTTGTCGTTGTTTATATTGTAATTAAAATATGCGTACTTTTGTGTTTTCATATTAGATGAACATGCACATTTTATTACTAAAATCATACAAATTAATTTATGTTGATTTATAATAATGAACACAAATAAAATGAACATACGACTAAATTAGTCATCTATAATGTCATTAATGAAAGTAAACTGAAATAAATATAAACTATTAAATTAGTCGTTTATATAATGAATAAATGGCCATGCCTAAATGATAAATTTGTAAATGACTAAATTTTCGTGCATATACGACTATTAGTAGCTAATTTACAAAGCATCTTATAACATGACTAAAATTTAGTCATATTTTTTCCGGCATTAATTGGTTTCAAATGATGACTAAAATTTGCATATATATGACCATTAGTAGCTAATTTACGTATCTCATAACATGACAAACATATTGGTCATATTTCTTTGGTCATTAATTGGTTTTCTCGTGATCATATAGTAATATATTTTGTTGTATATTTGGTCATTAATTGTGACATTTAATGACCAAATCAATGACTAAATGAATGACTAAATTAGTGACCAAATGAATGACTAAATCAAGATCAAATGAATGACTAAATGAATGACTAAATGAATGACTAAATTAGTGACCAAATCCATGACTAAATCAATGACCAAATAATCAACTAGATAACAAAAATTGAGATATCCAATTAATGACTAAGCTAAAATAACCAAATCGTCACAAGCATAAGATACCGTAAAATTAGTAGCTACTATTGGTCACTGTAAATCCAAAAATAGTCGTTTTTATATACGATTTTTAGTCGTGTCAAAAGAACTACTATCCATTTTGTACTAGTGTTTGTATTTGATAGCCAGCCGCAGTGTTTCCTATGCCCATAATGGAGACTATGCCACCTTAACAGAGAACCAAGGAGTTGACTTGAGAATGGTGACTCAAATGGTGAGTCAACTAGAAACCTTCTAGCTCCACTAAGAATTCTCACATAGGATCTCTCCTTTGATCTGCCTCGAACTCACGACTCCATCAATCTACCTCCTAATATTTCATTAGTTCTTCAATGATCATTGTACATGACGACTTTTGGACTACTCTAATTTGAACTCGCTTTGATACCATGTAAAAATTATGGTGGAGATTTGCAATCCACTCATGAATTTTTAATCAAAATCAAAAGACACAAATGTACTCTAATGCTCGACAAAATTCAATTCACAATTCTAGAACGCCAACCGCAAACATGAAATAAGCACAACACACATGCACACAATATTTTTTTTCCAGTGGGAAAGAAATATGCTAAAAACCCCTTACTCTATTTGCATTAATACTAGATAAATAGAGATGTATTACCATTTCTTTCTTTCAACTGAGCACAACCTCGCAAGTGCATAACCCTATCTCTCTACCCTACCCTATAAGCTCTAACTCCTTGTATTTAATCAATTTCTACCCATGCTTGAGCTTCCCTATTTACTTTGAGCACAATTCCCGAGGAAATATGCTCCTTATTAATTAGGAATTTCCCTCCAAAATGATCGTACGCCTCGTGAGGAGATATGCCCTTATTAATTAGGACTTTCTCCAAAATTCTTGCACAATTCCTCAAGTTTGACTCACCTAACATCATGCAATAATTCGTACACTCAACTAGTTTACAATTGTTGGTTAAATCGCCTTGGAAAACTCCATCACAATTGGGAAAACTCATATTCTTTGCATGCATGAGTTAATTATGGGTTGATTATTTAGTTAATCGTGATGATCTCTAAGTTAGATTTTTTGTCCCACTACATAATTGGTCACCAACTAGTTCTATTAACAATTAGAAATAACTTAACTCGAGTACAACTAAACCTAACTCAACTTGGGCTCCTAAAATTTAGAAATCAACATGCAAATTGAAATTCATTCCCCTAACTCGAATTTTTCCCGCATGCATTAGCTAATTTGGGACGACTAATTGGTTAACTCTGCTCAAATCGAGTTTGACTTTAAATCACACCACTCAACTAACCTTCCACTAGTTCAAGCAATTCCAAGATTAAATTGAGATATCGTTATGCATATGTTTTCTTAATAACTATCACTCTTAAAATGAAAGTAAATATGTCACTTCTTAACAGATAAATGAAACTAAGCTTATCACACTTTCTCAAAATAAATATCACACTAGAGAGTGACTACACTTGCTCAAAAAGAAATATCACACTAGAATTATCACACTTGCTCGAAAGAAAGATCACACTTGCAAATAAATATCACATTTTGGTATAAATCTTCGAGAAATCACATGAGAGATTTTGCTCTAAAATCTCTCATGTATTTCCTAAGAGTTTATTTTAAAATGATATGGACACAAAATTTTTACACTCTCAAATAAATATCACACTTGCTTAAAATAACGAATTAAATCTAAATCACTCGATTAAAAAAAGAAGTTAACTCTATAATCAATCAATTGAAAATTGAAATCTTCTTCACTCAAATGTAATTTAACTCGTATGTAACTCGAAATATACTAATCAATCCACACTCGTCATATTAATGTTCATGTGCATAAAAGATCTCACTTTCACTCATTCATCCTACAGTACCAAAATGATGAAGCGAAACTTTCGCTTAAAACTCAATCCTAAACATTCCTTCAAAATCAAAATTGATCAAATGGGATGAACTGGTTAAACACCATATAAAATGCGAGACTAAAATGATAACTTTAAAATGACAGACTCTCACAACCCGAGGCCCGCTGATATGTAGGTAATAACATGACTTTCATAGTCACCAAAGCTTCTCGTGAAGTTGTGCAAGAGGAAAGTATGCATCTAAAACTCCAAACTGAACTTTAGATGTGAATTCTAGTCATCCATCCAGAGAGGGCCTTCTTTATAACTTATCTTGTTTCAAAAGGTTTTATTAGTTATAGATTCAAGGGTTTGTTTGAAAATTGGTAAATCCACAAACTAAGGGCAAGAAGGAGGGCTTTCATCTATTGGGCCGTGAGCCAAGCATGGCCAATTGATTTCTATCTCTGAAGTACAAGACATATTACAAAAAGGAAGATAGCCAGATGTGAGAACAATCCTTAAAATTTAGTGAAGGGAATGGTCTTGAAGGGATGAAAGGCAGCTAAGAATCTTTCACCATATTCAAGAGAAAGAAGAGAAATGACTACAAGCAAAGAGCAATGAAGGATTCTTTGTTACAGTAATCAACAATATTGAATCAGCAAAACATGAGCAATTAAGAATTCATGCTTATAACTAATCCAGAAGAAAACATCAAGAATAATCACATTTGAAAACATAGTACAATTAAGCAAATTCTGTTTCAATCCTTTATGTAAACTATTCAGAAACGGATATGATGATAGCATAAACTAATATAAAATTTAAACACAAGGGTTGGAAAACTTATTGAACTGAAGTACAACACATGAATCCTGCAACAAGTCCAGTGCTTCAAAACGTCATCCAGTAAGCCACAAGTAAATTTGTCCAAAAGCTTTTTATTCCGAAAACCTCAATGTTACAGCAGAGTAATAGAATCCACCCTCAATACTCTCTTTGAGGGCTTATTTATACAAAAATAATCCTAACAATCTTACTTTATCCTAACCAATATTTCAGGCTGACTTAAAGCATATTTACAAACAAACAAGAGACACATGGTCTCGTAAATAGAATAATGAGTAACGGCTGATGTGCTGTTCCTTTCTTCATGGACGTGCTAAGGATAAGTGCTTAAAATAGGGCTCTGTGCTGTCCTTTGCGTATTCCTTTGACTTGTTGAATACTCTTTCTTCTCACGGATACTCTTTGACCTTTTATCTGATACTCTTTCATCTGCATTTCTGTTTTTTACCATTTACTCAATAGTAAAGATAAACTTTTATCCTGAAAACATTTTTTACAAAATTTCCAGCATTTCCTTCCACCACTGATCATCTGGTATCATTGTTCTTCTGAGTTTCCTTAAAGTTTCATCCGCTTCAGTAAGTTTATAAAACGTGGGCTCGTTCGGAAATAGATACTTTAGTTCATGGTCCAGATGAAATAGATTCCTCACTTTTTCATAAATACTTTTCCCGGTTGGTAATGCAGGTTCTGATGAGCTGGTAGAACCTATAGCTGTATTTTTAGCATGAGCTTTTATTCTTTTCTCATATGTTTCCAAGTCTACTATTTGATCCTCTGTGAGCATGGGACTTGGCAATTCACTGTCCAGCACAGCTTGAAACTTCTCTCTGAAAACGTTGATGTCGACCAAAATGTCAGTACACTTTCTTTCTAGATTTTGCATGAAAGTCCTCTTGGTGAAAATTCTCTTTGCTTCCAAAACTACACCTGTTCTGTCATCAATTCCTAACAATGCAAGCTGTTGTTTTAATCTGGAATTCAAAAATTGAATGATCTGCTGGGCATGCTCCGGCTTGCCCCTTAATTCATGTCTAGTTTTATTTATTTCCTCTTGTGCTATCTTGACTAACTCATTCTGCTCAAAAATAGCTTGGATGGAAGGCCAAATGTCTCTTATTAAGTTAATGATGTTGTCCCAAAGAATATCATTTATTTCGTTTAGAGGCTTTTCCAGTGAAAGATCTTTTTGCAAAGCCTCAACCAATTTCTCCAATCTTTTTATTTCCCTGAGGTTGTCAGCAGCTGTCCTTTTGGATGTGTCATATTTTCCCTCCAATTTTGTTAATTGTAATTTTGTTTCTTGGAGTTCTGTGACCTTTAGCTGCAAACTCTCCATCTGTTTAATTAAATCCTCAGAATTCAAATTAGAAATGTTTACCTGAGATGGTTGTTCCTATTGTCCTGTAGTTGTAGTACCTGTTGTTGAAGTTTGCTTGATGATTTCCTGTTCCTGCAATGCTTTTTCCAACTCCTTTTCTGTTTCATTTAGTCGCTCTGTCAAATTCAAGAGCAACTCCATCATTTCTTCTTGTGAATTTCCTTTTATTACTTCCTGTGTCTGTGGGTGCCTTGAGGCTGGTATTTTCAGCTGTTTTCTCAGTGCAGCTATATCATCCTCTTTCTTTTTTATCAGTGCCTCAATACCTTTAGTGTCTTTGGGATTGTGGCCCAAACCAATGATGATCTCTTCTAGAGACTTTATTCTATTGTCCTTGGCCTGTGAGGAGGCCCTTTCAATCTTCAATGTTGCAGTGGTATTATTCAAGGAATCTTGCAGCGTTAAAGCTGCCATGGCTTTGTTGGTGAGAGTAGAATAAACCATTTCCCTTGTTTGTCTATGAAGCTCTATCTGATCCAAGGGATGGATATCTTTTGCTAAAACTTCAAAATTTGTTCTGATGTAATCTGTTGCTGAAGTTGGCTTTGGCACCTTTGCTTTGAAGTGACTCATTTGCATTTTACCTTGTGACAGATCAAATGCTGACATCAACCTTTGCTGATTGTGAGGAGCCATTTTCATATACTGATCGTAGACCTTCATTTTCAATGGTTCATTCCTTGTTTTGATATTAATGAAGGTTTTCTTTATGTCTCCAGTATCTGTCTTGGGCGGTCTGAAAGAAGATACTTCAGTGCTCAACTGCTTTTGTATCCCTTTCTGGCTTATGTTTGTCTCACTTGCTGTACCTGTTTGCTGACTATCCTCCCTACCATCATCAAATACCTCATCTATAATCTCTACATCTGGAGGTGGATCAGACTTGTGTTTTTTGGCTTGATAAACTTGTGGGGCTCCTTTTGAAGGTGTGGTATCTGGAGCTGGCCTCTTTTTCCCTATTTCCACATTCAGTGGAGTTTGCATCTCTGGAACTTGGATTTGCTTCGCTGGTGTTTGAGAAGCCTGAGATTGTTCTGGTGCTTTGGAACTCTGTGATTTTTCTGCCATGACCAGGGTTTCAATGACCTGAACTATAGGTTCTTTTCCTTTACCCTTGGGCTCTGCTGCTACTGATGGGCTGTCTTCCTGTATAGCTTGTTGTAGAGTAGCTGCTGAAGATGTGCCAATGTATGGTACCTGCATTTGATCATATGTTTCTAGGTCAAATTTCTTCTCAACATCTTTCATAAGTTTATTCAATTTGTCAGCTCCACTTCCCTCTTCAACAAGTGTTCCTTTAACCCATTCATCTTGATTTGCATACTGTTCTATGTCAGGAATTCTGTGATGTATATAAGGAGATGACTTATTTTTTAACCTTCTTCCACAAATGAAACCAAAGGGGTCATAAGGGACCCAACGGAAAGATGTCTGGAATTTTTTCTCTAATATAAGTTCAGCATCTCTTTCAGCTTCCCTAGAATTGCAAATGAAAGGACCTAACTGGCTTTTGATCCTTAACTGTGCTTTCTTCTTTACATTGCAGAAATGGATTACATCCGAGTTATTCATCTGTCTAAAGTATTCCAAAGCAAAAATTCTCATTGGTACATATCTGGGTAACTTGAATGGATGTAATTCACATCCATAAATCCTGATAACTGTATGGTTTTGGTACAAGTACCAATCCCCAACTTTGTAACTTTTTGACAATTGCAGGGTCTTTCTTATCTCAGTACTAAGCCTGGGGGGAGAAACTCCCGTTAACAAGGTTGTAGCAGGATGTACAAATTGATCAATGAATTCTGAATAAGAGTAGGGAGAATCAGAGGACAAATGAATGATGGGGGACCAAAAAATAACAGACCTGGGATTGCCTTTAGCATCAAGTTTCTGAACAGGGAAAGGGAATTTGTCTGAGTGATAGAAAATTATGAGATGATAGATAACTGAGGAGTACTTGAAAACCTTTTCATCATCTAGCCTTAAAAATTGATCATGGATTTGGTTGGCAATGAAGGAAGCATAATCATACTTAATCTCAGGAGGCTGCCCAGGGGTAAAGATAGATAGCAAAGCCAGAGTTATCTCATCTACATACTCACTGGTATTGAATCCTAAGACAAAGGATATTACATTCACAATAAGCCTTCCCACTTGATTGAAAAAGTAAAAACCATAGGGGGGAGTCCCTTTTGGCTGATGCTCAGGTAACATGAAGTACTGACACATTGCTTTCAATTTCTCTGGAGTTAACAGTCTGGTTTTCTCAATTAGCCCTTCCATGGATAGAGGCGCTAATTCTTGTTCTGGCTCAAATTGTAACATAGCATTGATAGCCTGAGGTGTTATAGGGAACAAAACACTTTGATCAGGAGCTAATACAGCTCTTTGTATGGGATCATAATTTGCATGACAATAATGAATGATTTCAGGGAAAACGTGGACTGTAGGAATGAAATACCTTGGGAGATTGGATTCCCATAACCCTATAAGATCTTGCCCCTTTGAGTGTTCGTCTCTGCAGCGACAGAAGCTCAAACGGGGACTTTCATCAAAATGCAGGTCTTTTATTTGGAAATCTTCATCTATGAGAGGCAAGTAGTCTAAATCTCGGTGAGGAGCATTCAAAGGAGTGATATTTAGAGCAGTTGGGGCCTCCATTTTGGTTCTTGTGGATTCAAAATGGAGGTTTCAGTTTTTCTTGCAGACCGGACGGGATATCTGACAAAAGAGGAAATTGGAACAAATTGCAGGTTTGGGAAGCAAATTCACAGGTTTTAAATCTTCAATGAGGACTCAGAGAGGACTTTTGACCACTTTTTCAGAGAACAAACACAGGAAACTAAGTTTAATTTGCAGTCGGGGCGCGGAATGATAAATACCTGTTTTTTAATGGAAACTGGTTCTTCAACAGGTAATGAACAATGGTGGGGACGTTCTTCAATACTGGCGCAGCGGAATTTCGGAGTAATTTGGTGTATTTGCAGTGAAATTTGAAAATTGCAGTGGGAGCTTAGTCTCTTTCGGAAACTAAAAATAACTGAAAAAACGCGAAAAATGGCTTATTTACAAGTCAAAAGGGTTTTTGTCGTTTTCGAGGTGATGACGTCATTTGACGTACGGGGTGACGTAAGGGAGTGGGGCCGGTGGTATTCGGTAAGCGGTAAGCGGTGAGCCCGCACCGCTTATGGACGAGGGCGGTAAAAAACGCGATGGCAGCGATTCCACAGGACGCTTGCCACGTGGAATGATGACTTTTCAGAAACTGCCCATCCCCCGCTGGTTAACACGCTGGCAAGGGATGGGCAGCGGGATTGATGATCGCCGTTGATCTACGGACGAATGATCCAACGGCTGAAAGGACGAGGAACTTGTGCGATTTCAAAGGTGGGCCAGTCGGGGTTTTAAACAGGTTTTAATGTGATATTTGATTACCCCGGGGAGAAGTTAATAGGTGGGAATGGTTGTTAATTAGTCCAAATGATTAATTAACCCCGTGAATTTATGAAATGGATTGCAACAGTAGTTTGGCCAGGTGGAATGCTACGTGGACGGAACACTATGGCACAGGACTCCGTCGCATTTTATTCTTGTTTTTTGGTGTTAAACACGTATATTACATGTCTAACGCTTTTTTGTATATATTTTATTATACGATGAATTAATTAATACACAACTAATTCACCATAGGGTGGGGATTAATGTATAAGGCTATAGTTTTAACCAAAGGGCTTTATAAAGCGGGGTATTTATTTTAAACGAGCGGGAATATATACTTTGGTAAAACATTATAATAAGAGGGTTTTTTGGGGATATTTATTAGAAAAGGGAGTTATATACTTAGGAAAAGGGATTCCACTAGGGATTTAATATAATAGAGTTAAATGTTAATATGATAAAGGACAAGGAAAATCAAAACATCTTTGTATATCTAAGAAAGTGAAAACTTATGAAGTAAATTGCACATTTTATCTTCAACACTTAAGCTTAGAATAACAAGTTGTCTTGAGGAATTTTATGGAATGTTGCATCAGTTTCCTAAGTAAAATAGGATTTTACTTAGGAAAAAGTTAAAAATGAAGATAATCAATGATGGATTATTTCAAGTGCTTAGGTCTTTTGATCATTAGGCCGAGGGTCCGGTCCCTCCAGAAGTCAAGGAAATGCCTTGAGCCCCTTTGATCTCCAATTACCTTAGTACTCTTGGGGAAATTAGTAAAACTCTTGAGGGGGAAAATGATGAGGGAGGTTAATGAATTTGACTTTGCTTGCTGTGATTTTCCAGTGTATTTCCTGCTTCAGTACTTATGATGAAAGTAAAGGATCAACCAACATGTAGCAGCACCATTCATCAGATAACACTTTGCAGCACCATCTACCTACCCTATCTACTTAACACTACCATTTTCTCTTCTTTATTAGGGTGCATTTAGACTTGCAAACCCTTTTTCAATCTTTTTCTTTTTACATGATAAATCTATCTATTTCTACCCTTATTACATCCAAGGGCTCAGATTAAACTGTTGAGCACCTTTTATTCACTCTACCTAGCTACTTATCTGCCAAGATTAAACTATTTGGCTAGATATTTATTTTATGGAATGTTGCATCAGTTTCCTAAGTAAAATAGGATTTTACTTAGGAAAAAGTTAAAGATGGAAGATAATCAATGATGGATTATTTTAAGTGCTTAGGTCTTTTTGATCATTAGGCCGAGGGTCCGGTCCCTCCAGAAGTCAAGGAAATGCCTTGAGCCCTTTTGATCTCCAAATACCTTAGTACTTTTGGGGGAAATTAGTAAAACCTTTAAGGGGGAAAATGATGAGGGAGGTTAATGATTTTTTGACTTTGCTTGCAATGATTTTCCATTGTATTTCCTGCTTCAGTACTTATGATGAAAGTAAAGGATCAAAAACATGTAGCAGCATAATTCATCAGATAACACTTTGCAGCACCATCTACCTACCCTATCTACTTAACACTACCATTTTCTCTTCTTTATTAGGGTGCATTTAGACTTGCAAACCCTTTTCAATCTTTTCTTTTTACATGATAAATCTATCTATTTCTACTCTTATTACATCCAAGGGCTCAGATTAAACTGTTGAGCACCTTTTATTCACTCTACCTAGCTACTTATCTGCCAAGATTAAACTATTTGGCTAGATATTTATTCTCTAATCTAAAACATGAAATTGAAATATGACTAAGCCAAGTTTAAACAGTTTGACTTATTCATGAATTGTGGCAAAAGTTTCACAAGCCGCACACAATTATTTTATTACAATAGATGAAAAAAGTAGTGGCATTTAGACTTGCACACTTTCCTTGGTCTATTTTTGCTTGGGGTTCATTTCTTTCTCTTTTTTGACCATTTTTATTCTTTTTACCCTTTGATTTTTCTTTTAGGGTATACCCTCTTTACATTTTTTAAATTTTTTGATTTTTTGGTTTTTTAAGAATATGGAACACCTTTGCTCAAGTAAGAAGGTTTGAACATATTCCATAATTCAATCAAGACAATCATGAAAGATGAAACCTATTGGTATAGGAGACTAACACTTCACATGATTATATACGCATCGATATAATGCACAACAAGAGCATCAAACGAAACATAGTTTATAATTGCATAACAGATTTTTCAAACAATATTCAGGTTTGTGTTTATCATGCCGAGAGGTAGATTTATAACCTTTATGAATAGTTGTTTTAGAGAATTATGAACCTATCCTACTCGAAAACAGCTAAAAATAACATAAAGCGATAATATAACATGATTCCCTCATGATTTTCTATCAGGGAAGCAAATCATGAGGCAAAATATCTGAGTTCATTAATTTCTCGCTCGCCTGGTTCGCCTTCTTCATTGGTTGACTTCCACATTGACTTGGTTGTTATGATGATTTTATCATCGATCCAGGTCATGAAGGTAGGTAAAAATCGTTATGTTAGCTATTTTCCACCTGCCCATATGTCTCATTCTTCGGTTGGAGTTCGGGAACCCATCGAACCTTCAACTATGCTGCGGAATTAGACATTAACTGCTGAATTGTTGTAATTTAGTAGCTCTTGTAAATATTTAGTTAAATAATAAATAAAAATGACCCTTATGAAACAAAAGATGATTAATACCTACTATATCCATGAACCTTTTAAACTGATGCTCAATTATAATTATTAGAGTAAAAAATAAGGAGGATGGAGTGTAGGAAGGTTTTCAAAAAAAGACAATTTTGGTGTTCAACAACATCCTCAAAGAGCATCAGATGATAGGTGTTTACCCAATCCTCCATTATTTCTTCCCATCTAAAGACAAGAATTATGTTTATATCTCTCCCTCTTAATAAGGGATGACATATATATTCCACTAAAGGAATGTACTCATTCCTATGGAAGGAATGTACCTATGCTCCCTATTGGATTAGGAATTTTACTTCCAAGTTTCTATCAAGTAAGAAACTTGCTTCCAGGCTCCCTCTTGATAGGGACCTATAAGATCTCCCTAAGTGTAGATGATGGGACAAAAAGTTGCTTGAATAACTCCTCTTCACAATGTCATGAAATTCTTTGTGTTATTCAAGATTCTTCATGTTTGGTACTTCTTCTTAGGGAACAAACCATCCATCAATTTCATCCTTGATCCATTCATCATTCCTTTCATCAAAAATTGATCCATCAGTCCATATATGGCCTTACTTCATGCCATGTTTCCTTCTTCATGCCATGTATCCTTAAGGATTTGTCATCCTACTACATGGTCATGATTGGTGGAAGACATTCAAATCTCTTCCCTAGGCATCCCTTCATAAGCCCATCCATATATTATTCAAAAATAGGAAATGAACATTAAATCAAAATTACCTTTGTGATGGTCTATAATGACATATTCTAGTTTGCATCAACATCCTGCATCTATATTGACACATCTCCAAAAGATATTCATTGTCAAGGGTCTCCATTTTTTTCATACTTCCATAAGAGTCTTCATATATTTTCCAGAGATATCCTAGTTAAATCTTTGAGATATTGGATGTCGATTTCCTTCATAGTTGCACATTCCACGATCTCTTCCTTTCTTTCTTCACACATTTTATTCCAGGAACTTTTGCTCATAATTCCTCCAATTTTGTCAACCACCTCATATTTCAGATGAGGACATATTATGTTGATTTCATCTAGACAAAGTGTGACTCATGCCTTCTTTCATCCTTTCAGAGGAGAATATCATTTTTCCTTTGATCACGCTCTCAAGATAGAGCATTTATCCATACTACCTGCAACCATATGACATGACTCCAAATTTTATTAAATGAAAGCATACATACCCCATTCTCCTTTGGGTCATCCAAACTTCTTGCAACAACTTCCTTGATTGAAAGAGCTTCAATCCCTTGATCTGATTTACCTTTTATGTCATCATAACATCATCCCATGAATTCCACAGGTTGGAATTCCTGATGAAACACTTGCTTCCTCTCTTGATCAGTGAACCTTCTAATGAAGATTCCATCAAAGAATCTTGAGGATCTTGAGTATTCGGAAAATCGTACAGGCAAAGGTCACATTATTTAATGTCAGGAAAAAGGATTTATAGGGCTAAAAGACATTAGATAATCTGAAAGTATTTAAAAATCTCTAAGGTCTGAAAGGAAAATTCAAATTACACACAAGAATAACCAGTCAAATGTGCATTTGCGCGTAAAATTATTCGATAAACCGCCTTTGCACGCCTTTTTCTCAAAAAAGCGCACAATCCTGGGAGTGGCGGAAGTCACTTTTCGGGACAACAAGGCACACTCCAGGACATTGATTCCACAGTTGAAGCCGCCTAAGGACATCCACCCAAGCCTCCTTAGGACATCAAGGGAGAGCACAATGGAATAAATGTGGCACACAATGGAATCACCCTCATCTCTTGGGTCACTATCCACAATGTACCAAGAGAGGGAAGGAGGATTTTAATTCTCTTATAAAAGGCCACCAAGAGATTAACAACATGAGAGCACATTGTTATGCTGGCCAGAATTACCCCAAGCAATACCAGCAGTGTGTGATCCGGGGCAGAGATAGAGGGGACTCAGTTGTTGGCCATCCTTGAACCCCAGTCCACCATAGTAGAGAGAGGGAAACTTTGCACCAAGGTAGCTCGGAAGTAAAGACATCCTTGCATAGGGACTTAGAACCCCTAATTCTAAGGGCCCCTTTGCAAGTGGGTTAAAGTTTCGTCCTCATTTCCTACCAGCACTCAATAAGAGGGGACGTAAGAGCCACAATTTGGATTATTGAAGTTTTTTTACTCTATTTAGAGCTTTTGTTTTATTTGTTTTTAGTTTTAGTTTAATTTTATGTTTGAATATGCATGCTATTTCTCTATCTAGTATGTTTGTGTTTCAGCATGTTCCATTAACTTGCTTGACTCGATCTATTTTCTACCTGTGACCAATAATAAAAGAGGGAAAAACCACCCCCCTTTAGTTGGTGTGATTTCGTACATTCGTGCACCAAACACACTAACATAGGATTGGCGACTCCACTAAATTTTATTTCCAAGTTTATGTGGTTGTGCATTTTTGCAGAGACCTTTGTCTTTGCTGTGGAGTTGGGCTCGAATTTCCCCCTTTCTCTCCTTCACTGCTTGTTTCATCCCAAGTATCAGGCTGAAGTTGAAGAGCTCCCAAGAAATTACATTGCAGGAATTTGCGCGTATTTCTTACAAATAGGCGCACCTTGGGGTGCGCGTTCAGAGGTGACCTGTGCACAGAAATCGCGCCTGTTTCAGCATTTTGCATGCAAAAAATAGAATTGGAATTTTTTCCACTAATTCCATATTTTCTTGCTTGTAAAAAGTGACTGGTAGCCCATAATACATATAGCAACGCAGGTTCAGCTGCCCCGCAGCTTGCTAAAGCTCACTCTTAGCTACTTTTAGTAGGCTTGGTGTTAGTTTTATTTCAAGTTGATTTTTGCAAAGTTAACAAATAGTTTAAGTAGGAGGAAAATTAACTTGCATTCTGAAATAATTTATGTTTTGCAGATTTAGGTACCAAAACACCTAGATAATTAGCCAAAGTAACTGGCCCAAGTCCACGCATACTTAGCTAGTTCTTTTTCTAGTGTAAAGAGTCATTAGTTTAGTTCAATTTTTGCACTAGGATTTCGGGACTAGGACCGAATTTTCGATAGAAGAGCAAGTAATCTCTGCTGCCTTTGCACCGTCCGGTGATCCTAGGAAAGCATATGAACACTCTCTATTCACAACTCACCATATCCCTATATTTGATCACATAGATTAACTAGGAAAAATAGAAAGTGACCCATATCCACACATGTTTTTCTTTTGAGCAAGGAACAATAGAACATAGTTTAAATAGGGGATTTTGAAAAGGATCATCGCATATCCACACGTTCAAACTATGTGCTTGTTCACTTTTTCTCACACACATCCACACCCTAAGCAAAGCAAAGACACCTAAAACTAACTTAACAAAACTCACTAATTCTCCCCACAGGGGCCACAAAAGAATTTATAGTCTAAGTTAGGATCAAGGGGGTAGGAATCTAATAAGATGCCTTGATCATTCTTCATCTTGAAACATAGTAGTTAACAGTTTAGGGAACTTTCATATCCACCTATCATCCCACGGGAAAAAAGAAAAAAAAAAACCCGAGCGCGATAAAGACCGGATTTAGAGGGGGTTAGGCTTAGGCGCAGTGCGTGCAGTATTAGTTGGGGCTACCTGGCCTGTCTAATACTCGGTACTGTTAGTTGAACTACCAAGAAGCCCAAGACTCGAATGCTCACGTGGGACAGTGGTGCTTAGTGGCAAAAATTAGGGCATCCTTTCCCTATAGGTGACAGTGCAGGCAAGCAGTACTAGATCCTCTACCCTTACCTTGGTGGATTTTCTTCGGTTGACTGTGGGCATCGCTAGCTCTTACGAGACGTTGTGCCAGCATTCGTAAGATATCTTCTTAAGGCCCAGTTACATTTGAGCATGTGAGGACGATTCGCTCTTCTAGGATTTGAGTGTCATACACAAACAAACAAAAACCATATTTTTTTATTGACTGATCATATAGGATTAATCCAAAGGGAAAATTTATTTTATTTTCACTTTCTTTAATGTATGTGATCATAATTTTTCTTTCATTATAATCTCTATCCTCTCAAATATTTCCAAAGCCATACCAGGAGAATCCAAACTATCCTCCTAACGCGGTTAAGAAAAAAGGGAAAAGCAAGCCTAAAGGAAATCCTGGACAGGGGGTCAACAATCAGCAACGCCCTTCGCGATCTTAGTCTGGAGGAAACTCCAACCAAAATCAAAACAAGGAGCCAAGAAACTCCCAAAGGCAACAAAACAAGGCCACCTCTTCGAAAAAACCACTCTTGTTCAATCTATTGTGAGTACAGCCATTACACTCACCACTGTCCCGACCTCCCTGAGCTGAAGAAGCTAAAAAGTAACTGTGGACAAGGGGGATCCTCCCAGCAGATAGAAGTCATGCAGGATCCATTCCCCCATCAAGGGACAGTTAGCACATAGCAACAAACTCCCGACGATTTCAGAAAAAATAGCCACGAAATCTACATGACTGGCGAAGAAATGTCCTTTCAGACATGGAATCGAAATTATGATACCCTACCAGACACCAACGCGTCAGGGGCTAGTACCAGTGCACCAACAACACCTTTGACCATATCAAAGATGCCTGTTGAACCTTTGCCAAAGATGGCTAAGGGACCAACTAGGTGAGCAAGAAATTATTCCAAAGTAGCCCATAACTATAGCATTGTGGATGATCTAGCTTAATCTCTCGCCGCAATGTCAACTTTGGAGGTATTAGAGTCATGCCCAAAGCAGCAAAAATCCTTGCTTTCAGCGTTAGGTGTTATCGACCCTGCCGATACACATCTTATGGCTTTTGATTTAAATAAAGCCACCCTTAGGCTTCCTTCAATGGTCGCCGTCTAGATACCAGTGTCGGTCCAAAACATTACCATTCACCGATGTCTCATTGACGAGGGTGAAACATCCACATGCATCATGTCAAAGAATGTTTGGCAGAAGTTAGGATCACCAGAACTAAAGCCATCAGACATCACGCTAAAGGATACAATGGTCACCCTTCAGCCCTCGCGGCCTCTACCAAAAAGTTCCAGTCTGCTTAGCTTGAAAGGCAATCCTTATAGACATTGAAGTCTTGGACACCCAGTTGGACTACAATATACTCCTTGGTCAGAGTTATATGTACGCCATGTCAGCCATCGCCTCCTCCATATTCTAAACTATGATGTTCCCCCATGAGGATCGCATTGTCATTGTCGACCAATTAACGCATAGCGAAAAGAGGCCCTTGAAAAATATTGATGTCATTCTACCCTATGTAGACACATCTGCGGACGTGCTTTCACGGTACCAAGAATATGGCCCCGACCAGTTCAAACCGTCGTCCATCCTAGGATCATTCCTAGGAGATCCCCTTGTTATACTTGAGTCATCACCAGATGTCACAGGAGCTCCAATGTGCATGATGTCAACATCAAGCACTGAAGCTAGTCAGGACATGGACACGAGTAGTAATGACTCTGATTCCTCGGCCACGACAACGTCCCTAGCCTACGCTGCTTCCCAGACCCCTTTCCTCTACCCCCCAGTTGGTTTCGTAGCCCAGCAGGTCCTGGCCACCGTGGTGTTACCAAACATATCTTTTTTAATACCAGTTTGGTACTCCGTTCCCCCTACTGGGACAGGAGCCACACACATCACCACCATAGGGTTAAAGCCCCTCAGTCCTGAGGAGAACCCACCCATTCAGGAAATTGTCGAAAACATCCTTGCAAAGGAAAACCCCATTGCAAAACCAATGATTACAGCTAAGAAAACTGAGAGAGGAAAGAGGGTGGAGACTCCCGCCACGCAATGGGAATCATCAGGTTGCGCCATATGTGATGTAGTAGGTCACCCTACCCACATCTGCCCAGAACTGGACAAATTAGAACTGCTCCTTAGCTCTAAGGAAGACATCGCGACACCACGTTATCGTAAAAAGGAACCTGCCACCAAAAGTAAAGGCAAAGCATTGCGTACCAATCATGCATGCACCATCTGCAGCAATTATGGGCACTATATCCATCATTGCCTAGAAATACCGTGATATAGGGATGCCTTACACGCCATAGAGCGATCCTATAAAGAGGATCCCTCCACCCAATCATCTGGAGATGAACCTCACACCATCTTGTACCTGCAGGAAGATAGGCAGTCACCGGAAAGTCTCCTAGCCATGGCCCCTCCTCCCATCGAGCATTGTGTACTCTGCGATGAGCTCGATCATTTCATCATTGATTTCCCAGCTTTGGAAATGTTCCAGCGATGGTATCCAGTTCATATAGTATATCGAAATAACATGGACATCCAGTATTCATGTCAGATATGTGGTGACAATCACCCAGTGCGCGATTGTCACTACATACCTAGATTTCGCGCAGCACTAGCTTGTATGCAATCAACCATAGTCTGCCTCTCCCAAGAATATGGCACAGACTCGGAATCCATGAAAAAGATCAACAACCCAAGAAGATGTGACGAGTAGATCCATCCTCTTTCTGTCAACTGAAAAGTGACCAATCAGGGAACCCTTAGTTACCCCCAACTGCTCTCTATAGAGAAGACAAATATGTGTGTTATGTAAAACACCCAATCATGTGGTCACCACCTACCCTGATTTAGCAGCGCTACGTCGCTGGTACTTTGTCAGGCCACCAACTCAGCACGATAGGCAACCCATATCAAGGCTATTTTTCCAATTATGTCAAGGCAGTCACTGTGGTTAGCACTGTACTTCTATTCCACAAGTTTGTCCTCTCATTGATATGATCCATACATTAGAGAAGAAAAAAGACGATCTCCCCAAAAAGTATAGAAAGTATATGACCCCCAGGCTAGAAACCCCACACCCACATTGGCGTGATGGGAAAACTGGGATGACGCACCAACATAGCATGACCCAGGCCCAACCTAGGATAATATGCGGACTATGTGACCTAATTGACCATCGGGTCAATCAGTGCAAAGAACTGAAGCACCTTGCAAACAGTTTTCGCACAATCTCTTCTCTGCCACGAAAACTTCTCTCTAACCAAGAGAAGATCACTTGTACTTATTGTCGGATTTGTTCACACTTTCATCATACAATTAAATGTGAGCATCTCCCCAAGCTAAGAGTGGAAAGAGCAGTGTTAAGTCTACACTCTCCAAACGAGTTAGATTCACCCAAGCCAATGATACGGAAATGGAAGCAGAAGACCTCATCTTCTACAGCAGATCCTTTCCAGGCATCCACATCTGGGATGAAGAGTAGTGTTGGTTCCCACACAATCTACTCAGTTGGCACAGTGGTACCATGCACCATTTTCACTAGCCATAACCACGAACCAGAGGCATCCCGTTAATGGAAACATTCAGGCACCTCTGCACAAGGCACAATTTTCACTAACAGGAAATTGACCATCCTAATAGGGGACCCAACCTTGCACTCACGCAAAATCCCATCACGGAGATTCTTCCCCCACCAAACGCCAATGACACGATACACCACATATGATTTGTATCATCATATATCGGAAAAAGGATTGCAGTCGCCTCCACGACCCAAGATTCCCACCTTATTCCTGTCGCAAAAGGTTAGGGTTCCTTGCGCTTTTGCATTGATTTCCACGAGATCCTAAATTTACATGCCGCCATCGAACTCCTCAATGATACCTAGCCTCTAGAACAATGCCTAGTACAACTAGAGCTCATCGACGAAAGCTGACGACAATTGTTGCAACACCACGAGGATCACAAGAAATGGGTAAAAGTATCGTTCGACCGTCACATCAACCCTCGCTCATTCACCGAGGGAGAACTAGTCCTTTGCTACGATGTTGCAAAAGAAGCCCTAGGGCTAGGAAAGTTCAAAACCTTGTGGAAAGGACCCTACATCATAAAAAATTGCCTCCACCAGGGGGCATACATCTTGACTGAACCGAACGGGACATGCCTTTGCAACCTCGTCAATGGCCTTTACCTCAAGAAATTATACCCAGAAGGGCCAAGAAGGCCCTACCCTAGAGTCAATGTACACAAACCCAACCACTTTAATTTTTACCAAAATACTTGTTACAAAACGAGCTGGAGTGTCACAATGGATTACCAAGACAACCCTTACTTTGGATTTGCTGATGGAGCATCAAGATGGACTCAAATTTTAGCAGCAGCCGCCTATGTTATCTATCACCCTAACCGATCACCACTCTACACCAATAGCGTGTGCATCGGTTCAACAACAAACAATCAGGCAGAATATGACGTTGTTATAGGACCCATGTGCGACACCCTCCATCAGGGCATGCACCATATGCATATCTACCTCGATTCCCTGTTAGTAGTGTCAAAGTTAAACCAAAAATTTGAGATACGAGATTCACATCTATTTAGAAAATATTTGCGTACAAAAATATTAAGCAGAAAATTTGACTACATCACATTCACACATGTACCAAGGAGTCAAAACCAAACAGTTGATCGCATAACTAACAATATTCTAAACTGGAATGCTTCTTGAATAAACCATCATACATATAAAACGAAAACATAGATATCCATCAGCATAACATAATTCATAAGCAAAAACAAGCGGCACACCATGTAGAGCCATAAAAAATATCTCTCATATATATATCAAAATGTATGTGTGAGTACAAAAAATAGTGTCTCTGACCCATCGGTCAGCCCAAAAAGATACACATATAAGTCATCGAAAATAGGGGAAGCATCCTCATAATGGGTGCTTTCCCCATGTACAAAATGACTCTAGGGGGTGCTCCCCCAAGCGGGGCACCTAGACCCACTGCCGCTCCTGGTACCACTACTGGAGCTGCTGTCAATACCAAGACTGCCACCCGACGTAAAACTAGTCGATAGCCCCTCTCCCGGGCCATCAAGGTCTCCGACCATACATCCTCGAGGTCATCTAAAAAGCCTCGAGTCAGCATCCCCTGGGTTAAGCGGTCCACTCGATCCCAGGCATCCTCCAGAACTGACACCCGCTCGGACAACTCAGCAACACGAGCCTCTGCCGCATCAACACAAGCTCGCTCAACTGCAGTCTCGACAGTAGTCGAGTTTCTGCCCTCCCTCAAAGGGCCAGCCTCAACACCGAGTGCCCCACCCTGAGGCTGTGTAAAAACTCCTCCCAACTCCCCAAGAGCTCCCCGAGGTCTCCGGATAGAATCATGCGCAACCAACCGAGCCACAGGGTGACCAACCTCGCCAACATCTGCAAGAGTAACCAAAACTTTGTCAGTGTCATTATAAAAACACATATAAACATAAATATTCAAATAAATGCAAAAAACACAAAAGACATATATGTTGGTCCCCAAGCGTATCCAGCAGGAAGACCCATGTCTGGATCCCCCCAGAAGTCCATCCTTGCATAAGGGAATGGCAGGAAGATCTGTGGGTTGGCCTCAAACCAAGCCTGTGTGGTGGCGTTCCAGTAATGCCTCACCCTACCCCCACCTCCTTGAGGCATCACAGGAGCCCACCTCCTCTTGTGAGGTTCCCATGGCCCCCCAGCAGGCACCACCACCACCAGTCTCAGCAACACCACCCGCTTGTACATAATTTTGCATGAAATGATGGCGTAGGAAAAAACCTTCGATCCATCCCGGAACTTGTAAAGATGTGCCAACATCCCTGTTGATCAGCAGCTGTCATTGATGTCAACCCAAGCAGCACCAGCGGCTAACCCAATATTGCATGGGAATTTTGACCTACCAAATTAATATATTCTGGGTCAATAATGCTTTTGATGATTTCTACTTGTCGAGATGTTTCCATTGATATATGGCACGCCATGTAATTCTTCCCGGTTTGAGAGATATTCATGTTTGAAGTTTGTAGCCCAGTTAGTGGACTAAAACCCCATGGGATTGGGGCATGGGTCATTGAAAAGTCATAATTAATATTTTTTATGCTCCTAAAATCCCTCCCACATTCACTTGTTGAAGCCCCTCTCAACCTAAGCATTTATATAAATTGTGATCCTCATTTCTTCCTTATGCAAGGGATTTCGCCATCTGAAACAGGTCATTGTGGCATTTTCGCTCTAAATTTTTTTCTACGAAGGTTTAGAAGCTAAAATTTTTATGAGGAAAATCCGAAATCCTGAGGAAGCTTCTGTAAAAATTTCAGATCAAGGTACGCAATATTTTTGGAGATATGATCTATGGAAGTCAGGGTTTTTGAAGGCTCCTGAAATTCATCTCAAAGAAGTGACCTTCGTAAAATCCTCATAACTCTCTCTCTGAGTATCGGATTAAAATTCTGTAAAACGTGGAAGACATTGCATAGTCTTTGGTCTTCGCTCTATCAATTTCAGATCCAAATGAAGAAACAGTGCCACGTGGCACGCCATACAAGTGCGCTCTGCTGAAACAGTCCATAATTAGGGCATTGTGAGAGATTGGGTATAACTCTCCCTTGAAGAATCCAAATTGGGTCAGACCTGTGGCATTGGAAAGATGAATCAGAGGAATACTATAGGACCAAAAATCAGATATTCAGGATTTGAAATAATAGAGATACACCATATTCAATATCAATCTCCTAGAAGGCAAAGAAAAAGCTAGATCATGTGTTGTCAAGGGTTGCAAAGGACCAGACTTTCTAGGGCAGCAAAGCAAAGCAAGGTGCAGCAGAGGGTAGCATGAAAAAAGCATCAACCAATTTGCATAACAACAGCAAGAAATTCATCCTATGAATTCTTCAAGTGGGCAGCATTGCATACAATCATTGTAAAGGTATCATTGTACTAAGCCATTGTAAATACATTATTGTAAAAATTGTCCTAGCGTCTATCTGCCAAGGGTTGAAGAGGCAGTGTTGGGAGGTCTAGGATCATCATTAGGTGGTTGTGTCAAAGTTGGGGTTATGGTCTAGTATATATTCTTCTTCTACATCATTCTATATCATTGTAAAGTGGACCATTTTCCCTGGTATGGGAGTCCATTCTTATTTTATTCTTCTATAGGGTGGTAGGGTGGTGCTAGGGTGAGTTGTAGCTCATTGGGTGTTGGGGCATCAGTTCAGTTGACTACTAAAGAATCTTGGGCGTTGGAGCGTCCATACAATGGGAGCTGGAGAAGAATGCTTTTCTAGATTCTAGGAAGTTGGAGCTTCATTTTCAATTGGAGTTGAATATTAAAGAATTATTAGAAAAGCATTAGGTGGTGTTTGTCCCGCAGTGGGTTTCCACCTTAAAAAAATGTGTGCATTTGTGTTCCTCTGGTTTGTTATTATCATTGTACAAACACTGATAATAATTGAAGATTAACAAATGCTCTAATTGAAAGGAATATTAATTCACCCCCCCCCCTCAATATTTCCAACAATCTCGTCATAACAGAAATGGACAAAATCGAAAAAATGCCCGGCCCTCAGCTGACATAGGACACCAACATGCGGACCCGATGCCTGATGAGGAGCAGACGACCCTGCCAGTCGCACAATGGCTGCTAGAGCACAGCGCTCGGCCAAGTCCGTCACTGAAGTAGTGGCTATACACCCCTCCGTAAGGGGCCCCCCGCCGCAATGACACTCCCGGAACTGCTCAAAATCCACCCTCCCAGAAGGAAGTGGATACCAAAGCACCTCACCTGAGGTAGCAACCCAGTCACAAAATAGATATCCATCAGAGGATGGATAGTGAGCTCAAACCCACGTAGCACAAACACCTTGCGCTGCCTGTTCCAACACTGCATCAGGTAGCACAGTCCTGTGACCGAAGAAGGTCATTCTCCACAAATTTTAGGAGACCCCATCGCGCTAGCTGTTGACACGCCTGACCATTAGCAGCTAAAGCAGTGCGGATCTCGGGCCAATACCGCTCCCTCCACAACATCCTGTCATCAAAACAAGAGCACATCAACAGCATAAAAACACCAGAAACAGGCAAAAGTTTCACAAAATTTGCCTTGGCTTTCCGTGCGCTTGTCCCTCAAACATGCGCGAGGAAGGTGCGCCTGTTCCTCTCACAAGCGCGCAAAAGGCGCGCGCAGAATTTGGACAGACGCGCCTTCTGTGCGCAAAACCTTTTTTTTGCGCGCAAAAGGTGCACCAATACCTTGATCGCACGCGAAATCAAGGGTAAAACTGGCTCATAATCCGTACAAACCAGTATTGTACGGACCCCGACACCCCCATAATGAAAAAATTAAAATGCGGGACGTCATGGAGTTTACCTGGCCATAAAATCGCTAATCCCGGGTGCTCAGGCTGACCGCAATGGCAAGAACTGCTCCGCAAAAGCCTCTTACTTCTCAATATTCAACAGACACAAATGAATTGAATTGAGCCATATTCGCCTATATGTCACCCTTTTCAGAAACTTTTGAGGACCATAATGATATCTCAAGAGGCCCAATCACCGGATCGAAAGAAGCACTATGATAAGCACTCCATAACGCCTAAGGGCAATGCCACACATTCACACCCCCGAAAAAATAAAATTTTCAGCGCCGACAGGTATGCCCTCTCTCATTTTCTTTAAGCACATGTATTTTAATAATATTTGGATAAACAATATGCTTTCACGTAGGTTATTTGTTTTTACAGGTAGTACGCAAACCATCCATTGAGAGTTATAGAGCAGGTATCATCCTACCCCCAACATGATAGAGTCCCCAAAAAAATCTGCATATCTTGACAAAATTTCTCTATCAGAAATCATCCATAGGTTCCACACATCTGACAATGTTTATCATCACCTCACCTTGCACATGATAAGCATCCTCGTTGGTCGGTAGAGCCTCCCCCCCATGGTGCTCGTCACCCACAGTAGACCATATATCATAACAATAGTGATGCCATGGCAATACCACCTTATTCTGGGAAGTACCTCATTCCCATTTAGTCATCATGCATAAGGTCAAGTTTTACCATATCAAATAAAATCCCTTTCCCGGATGACCAGGTTGTACAAGAAGATCGAAAAGCGCACTACTGCGCCTCATATTTGGCCCACCATACCTCCATCAACATAACCCATCTGCGATAATTTTTCATTTGCTTCATCAACCTCACACATGAGACCAACCAATGGGGCCCCCACCCTCAACAAAAAACCTTCCTCATATCATCAATGAGCGAACACTTTCACGTTTTGGGGCACCTGTCTCTTTGTTTTGTACAAACCAAACCCCATTATTTTATTCTTTTGGTAAGTGTACAAAGTCCGCAAACGATGCACTATGTCCCCCATCCACCCATTCATTTTTTCTCCCATGGAAGCAATCCCTTGTCACCC
The DNA here is from genome assembly GCA_034641835.2 of Pinus albicaulis. NCBI lineage: Eukaryota > Viridiplantae > Streptophyta > Pinopsida > Pinales > Pinaceae > Pinus > Pinus albicaulis. Next base: position 302,509,863 of record CM076578.1, on the reverse strand, counting down.
TTGGTCGAAGTATCACACCCACACGCAAAAGCCACCATGAAATTCATAACTAGTTTATACCCACCCTGGAAGTCCTACCAACTCTAGGGATTTCCCCATCAGAAATAGTTATGACTGCCGCCAAGCTACTTTTTATACTCCGACCTTGGGCCACTGAATCTCCATCATCAGTTTTCAGTCACCCCTTGCCATCATGCCCATGTTAAACCCATCAGATCCAGGCTCTCGATCCTCCGTATCAGTGACCCCCTTGTTCAGTTGAGGCTTCCTTTTTGTCGACATCGACACCTCTTTTCCAAAAAGGAAGCGGTACCTTGGATCACCCCTCTCCATAAAAGGGACATCCTCGGGTGGCACTATGGGAGACATCATTGTCCATAGATGTCATCGATCCTCCCAACATTCAACTACAACACAAGCTTTCATGTTAGGATGGCATCGTACCTTACAACCATTGCACTTTGATCAAAACTGTCCAAGACCCGTGCCTTTATAAGCATCTCTTTCAGCAATGCTTACACAGGAAGGTCCCAGCCAACACCTATGCGTATAATGTGCATTTATATGCCATACCAAGTTTACGCATATGGGTACCACATTCCACCTATTGTCAAAGAAAAAACAACCCTAAGGGTGTCAGCAGTTGTCGTCATCAACCAATAGATCACTACCATATTAGTGACACAGATAGAATTTGTATTTGTCAAATATATTTGTTTAACTAGGCAAAGCATCACGAGCATGGAACATGCATGCCTCGTAGAAAATTTGTATATATATTGTATTTTACCATTGCTTGCAAGGATCCCACAGGACATGGTTACTCTTCGACCCAGTGCACGGTGTCTCCAACTCTGAGCTACACACAGGTCTCTCTCTCTCTACACACAGTATATAGAAAAGAAACTATAATGTATTTTGGTTATACATTTCTTCCTAGACCTCACACAATATGGGGAAACTGTTATCACTGGAAAATCGTACAAGCAAAGGTGACATTATTTAATGTTAGGCTGAAGGATTTGTAGGGTTGAGAGACATTAGAGAATCTGAATGTATTTAAAAATCTCTAAGGTCTGAAAGGAAAAATCAAATTGCGTACAAGAAGAACCAGTCAATTGTGCATTTGCGCGCAAAATTCTTCGATAAACGCGCCTTTGCGCTCCTTTTGCTCAAAAAAGTGTGCAATCCTAGCAGTGGCGGAAGTCACTTTCCGAGACCACAAGGCACACTCCAGGACATTGATTCCACAGTTGAAGCCACCTAAGGACAACCGTGCAAGCCTCCTTAGGACAGCAAGGAGGCACACAATGGAATCAACCTCCTCTCTTGGATCACTATCCACAATGTACCAAGGGAGGGAAGGAGGTTTTGAATTCTCCTATAAAAGGCCACCAAGAGATGAACAACATGAGAGCACATTTTTATGCTGGCCTGAATTGCCCCAAGCAATACCAGCAGTGTGTGATCCAGAGCAGAGATAGAGGGGACTCAGTTGTTGGCCATCCAACAACCCCACTGTCCACCATAGTAAAGAGAGGGAGACTTTGCGCCAAGGGAGCTCAGAAGTAAAGACATCCTTGCATTGGGCCTTAGAACCCCTAATTCTAAGGGCCCCTTGGCAAGTGGGTTAAATTTTCATCCTCATTTCCTACTAGCACTCAATAAGAGGGGACGTAAGAGCCACCGTTTGGATTATTGAAGTTTTTTGATTCTATTTAAAGCTTTTGTTTTATATGTTTTTAGTTTTAGTTTAGTTTTATGTTTGAATATGCATGTTGTTTCTCTATCTATTTTGTTTATGTTTCAACATGTTCCACAAAATTTCTTGACTCCATCTATTTTCTGCCTCTGACCAATAACTTAAGAGGGCGAAACCACCCCCCTTTTGTCGGTGCGATTTCGTACATTCGTGCACCAAACACACTAACAAAATTCCCATCCAGCAGATGATTCCTTTTGATTGATGTATGATGAGTTATGTCCTAGATGACTTCTTCCTTTCCATAAGCACCACATATGTTTCTAGTGAGGTTCCCAAGAGCTATATCCTTCATAGTTGACTGCCATAGATTTTGTTCCAGCTATCCTTCATGTTTCCCTATGATGATGTCACAAGCTCTTGATTCTAATGCTTCTATGATGCCATGATGCATCCTATCATGCTTCTACTTTACAAGAGGAAAACCTAGAAACATAAACTAGAAAATAACTAGGAGAGGAAGACTATCTCAAGAGTGGATATCTATTACTTCCGCCTTTTAGACTTCTTATTTTCAGCTTCCTCCACTTCCTCAGTGATATGAGCTTATTCTCTTCTTATTTTTTTATTTTCCTTCTTGAGCTTAGGGAAATGTCTCCTATTGTGCCCATATTCTTGACACCCATAGCATTGTATTTTAGCCATGTTCTTCTTCTTTTTCTGAGGACCAAACTTTCCAAATTTTCCCTTTCTTCTTGTCATTGCAACATATGCCTGATGTTTCTCACCTAATCCCACATCAGATTTTGCCTTTAACCTGGATTTTTCGATCTTGCATAGTGACCATAGCTCAAGGAATATAGTAGATTCTTTCTTCCCATAAATACTTGAAGTAAAGTTACCCCACTCCTCCGGTAGTGCATTTAGTACAACTCTAGTCATTTCCATGCCATACATTACTTCTCCTAGATCTTGAATTTGATCCTTGATCTTATATTTCCTCATAAATTATGAGGTTGTACCTTCTTATTTTGACATCTTCAATGTGTAGAGTTCTTTCTGTAGAAATTTGTTGAATAATGATTAATTATCCACCGAGACTATCCTGGTCACATACTATTTGAACTTCATACACAACACATAATCTCTTCCACTCAACCAACTCAGATCATCACACATGCGGAAATAAATCAAGCGATAACACATCAAATCATCATACACATTAACACAGTATGTATGGGGAAAGCTTATAGCTGAAAACCCCGCAGCTATTGTGTATATTATAATGGAGAAATCAAGTAACAAACTTAGTACAATACTCCTCACAAGTACTCAGTACTTCCTCATACAGTTACTCACAATCTAGCTCAGTTTTGAACAGGTTACTGGTTCAAAACTCACCGCCAATTGCCTTGCCTCTATTGTGTGTTTCAATGCTATGGGATGGCCTCTTTATATAGATAAACCACCAGCCTGAACTGCGCAATCCTCATGGGCTTACTCCTCCTATCTGTGTGTTGCAAATAGCAGCAGTATAGTCACAACTGATAGCTAACTCCACCCTTTCATCTACCTCTTTCACTGGTCTCCACTGAACTGATCATACACTGTAGTGAACTGATGTGTTCTTGAGTTGAATAATGAGTTACTAATTAATTAATTAAATAATATTTAATTCACTCCACTCATAACTAATTGATTAGCTAATTAAACTAATCTCAACTAGTTCAACTAAAATAAACAGAACACAACTCCATTATTTGTCTCATTAACTCCTCCAAACTTCTGCCACTGAAGTCCAACTGAAGTCAACCATGCATGATGCCATCAAACCCTTGGGAACCACGTGATTCCTCTGTCAGATGCATGAGCCACTTCTGTAGCTCGAACTGAAGTGCTCCAAGAGAGTAAACTATTGTTTATAGTCTAAATATTATTAAGGGTAAATAATATTTGACTTCCATATTTTTAGGAGAGGCAGTCTAAAAATAGCCTTCGACCTCTTCGACCTAAAAAATAGAGTCTCATCTATTTTTACCAACATGACCAATGCTCCAAGAATCTCAAACTAGAATCCCTGAACCATGCTCCATATGTCTAAAAATAGACATAGTCTAAAAATAGACTTTGCGCCAGAATTCGCCTGCGGGCCCACTTAGTGAAGGCGACTTCATTTCACTAAGCTCCATCATCTTGCTGCATTCTCAAGACGTTGTTTCCCATCATAATGAGACGACATGTGTATATGTGAGCTGACACGTCCTTTGGAGAGTTTACATTATTCCTTTTTGAAGCCAACTTGAAGGAGAGGTCTTGTGCTTGTCTTGGAGGGATTTCATGCTTATTTAGTGACTCATACAAAATGCAACATGCATAAGAAGGGTCCTTTATACATGACATAGAATCAAATTGACTTTTATGACTAGATGAAAAATCCTAAAGGATCACAATGGGAGGCATCACTAAAAATAAAATTCCTTGCGCATGAAACCCATGAGACAAGTATTACACTCATAATTTTACTTTTATTCTTTTCATCAATTACATATAATCACAATTACATAAGTCATGAAGACCAAATCTAGTTACACTTTTCAACAACAAGACCCATGTCACCTTAGTTAACTCTTCCAAGTTGTTTGTTGATGTGGAATTTCGAATTTTCTCAATTTAATCAAGGCAAAATCAAATTGAGAATTTCTTGTTGCATTTTTCAACACTTCTCAACAAAGACAGTTATTTGGTTGTAATTTAGATGCAACTTTGTTCGACTCGGTCCCTCTAGAGATTAGAAAGGAAATTCGACATCTCGAATCGAGAGAGTTTGGTGACAAACCTTACTTCTCTTATTTGAAGGTGGGCGTTGAAGAGGGGACTATTTTTTCTACACTCTATCGTGGTACATCAACAACTGAACACTTTCTTTCATTTGGTTCTTAGAGATAAGCAAGTAGACAATTACAAACTTTTTACAGGTCAAGAGGATATAAATCACCTCCTCAAGAATGTTTTATTCTGCTTGGATGATATACTTTCACGTTTGAAAAGGGTTGAATAATATGTTATTTTTTATTCTGATTCCAAGGACATCATTGAGCCTCCTACTGGTATGATTGTTGAACCAACCAATACCTCTCTACCGTCTAATACATCTACCCTCTCTCAAGCAATGTCTCATATTGAAATGTCGGCATGGTATCTCTATCTAGCTACTTAACAAGCAGTGGTAGCGTTGTCTGCAAAGACTTTTGGCACTTTTCTACAACATGCAATGGTCTTTAGTGGGTACGACATTTTGTTTATTTCTTTCAAGTAAACATATGCCGTTGGTGTTTTTTCCTTTGCAAATTTTATGGATGGCTCTTAGCACAACAAATTGAAAACAAAGAATCACTCCCTCTGTCTTAGTTTTTTTGTTACGGGTATTCTATCACTTGTGGTTCTAGAGTACACATATTATTGTTATCTTGTATGACCTCTACAGGCTATAGGCAATAATCTCTCTAAAAGAACAATGGATAGTGGAAGTAAATGTTGATCACTATTGGTTCTAATTTTTTAGAGTCTTGATGCTCTTTTTGACATATCTAGTTTGAGACGTATACTCCCAAATTAGTTTTTTTTCCAATCATATGCTCTCAATGTAAAATTTTTATATTAATAGAAAAAAATTGTACCAACCATAAAAAAAAAACATTATAATAAGTGAATCTTCAAATCAAATTGAGTAAAGGTTATGACCTTTGTTTTTTTATTATAACGTGAATGTTTAAATTTTTGGTCAACTATTTTGTAAAGTGAGCTTTATATTTTTTTAGCAACAATATTGTCTTTAGTTTGGGTGGTTAAATGCTACGGTCTTAATTGTTTTGTTAATTAAGATCTTCTACTGAATCATAAACCTTGGCATGCAAAATTGAATGCTTTTCTCGTTCATTGTCGTGGTCTACCACAAGGGAAACCAAACCATTGACAACGAAGATGGTTGAATATATTTTCATCCATCAAAATAATGAAAAATATAAGTTTAATGCTAGCTTTCCTATGTTTTAACAACTGTCTAGAAGGATTGTCAAATTACTACATATCATTTTCCAGGTGTAGTTGGCCATCGATCTAACTATGGAAATAAAAGAAAGTTTCTGAAGCCAAAACATCAATTATCAGAGAATGTTACTGACATTGTGTCCTCCACACTTGATCCTGTTGGAGGTTTGTGACCACAATGAATATGACCTTCGATATGTGCCAAGTAGGCATCGAGGCTAACTAAATAGAAGCATTGATGGCATTGAACCCTTTGGATATCATTGAGGCATGCAAATATCTCATTGCAACCCTCATATTTTGAGCACGTGTCCCAAGAGCGTCTTCATTTTCGAATGAAGGGTGATGGAATTAAGGTATTGATTGCGCCAAGCCCTGGTGTGCCCAGGTTCATGGACCCAGCTAGAAACTTCAAATTCGATTTAAGAGTCAGAATAGGCCTAACAAACATTGGTAGTTAAAGCTTCCAATTATGGAATTTTCAGATGAATCTTAGGTGGGGTAGTAGAATGGAAAATAATAATAACAACAGACTAGGCTTGGGCCTAGGCTCAAGGTTTTCTTGAAGGCCACAACCCTAGAATCCCGGTGAGAGCACATCCTTTGTTGTGACATGACGTCTGAAAGAAGACAAGAAACATAGCTTGTAACCCTTTAGGGGAGGTGAGGACTGGTGAGCCAATCAAAACTAAACCAGAGCAGGGCTATGAATAAAATTAGAACTTGCACTCAGGCTAACTAGGGGTCGGGAGGATACAATAACAACTGAGCGAATGGTTATGGGGGGAGCTCTAAGCAGAAGTTTGAATAAAAACAAGCCAAAACATCCCAATAATTTTCCATGCCACCAAGACACCTTATACACCAAACATATAATCCCACTATGCAAATATAACTAGATTGAAAAAATTGGAGATACTGGACACAAGTGAATTTACCACATTGTTGGTGGCCCACCGGGCTCTAAGTCACTGTGATTGCAACTCTCCACTTTGTTGGATGATTTTTGTTCTAGAAATGTCTTCCCTTGCAAATTTCCTTGCAACTGCTCTTGTGAACTAGGTTCCAATATTTTTCGAAGGGTGTATGCTGTAGGGGTCAAGGCGAGAGGGCCTAGGTCTTCATTCACCAAGTAGCCATAAAAGCTAGCATTGTAGTGGAAATATCTGACATGTGACTAGGAACAATCACTTGTATAATTGAAAAGGTTGGAGTGGCAGTGGGGGAGGTGGGCCTTCACTCACCAAGTAGCCAGAAAAGCTAGCACTGTAGTGGAAATATTCCACCTGCGATTGGAAATAATCACCTGTGTAGCTGAAAAGTTTGAAGTGGCAGTGGTGGATGCAAAGTATTCCATCTTAATGTGCTTGAATGTTGAGTTTATTGGCATGTGCAAGTGCATGGGGGAAAATGGCCATGCCATGCCCCCCTATTCAATGTTGGGAGAGACAACGAGCTTCCCCCCAACCACTGACTCATTGTACCGAAGATCAATACTAGCACATCCACGAAAAACCCACTCGTGTAGCTAATTATCTTTCATGTAGAAATGACTCCCAAGGAGCAAGCATGTCAATATCGATGGGACTGGAACCTAGGTAGAAAGGATAATAGCATCTCCTCCCTACCACCCGGGCTAGACCCACTTGACAATAGAAAAATTTATCTTATCACATAGATTATTCAAATTATTTTCCTTCTAATTACTTGTTTAAAACTTCAAATTAATGTATAACAAGCCTTCAAAGACCCATTTTATATTATTCTCCTTTAAAATATAACTTGTCATTTATCCTAAAAATAAAAAATATAAACCATATTTATAGAAAATAAAAACATCAAATAATCAACCATTAATATGTTACAAACATTATCATAAATTATATAGCAACATAACTACCTTATTAACTCTTAAAATAATTCTGTTAATTTATTTCAAGAAATATATGTAGGTTGATCTTGTATTTAGATTTCTTTTTAAAAAATTGAAACTCTATGTATAGCTTTTAACATAAATTCTTGTAACATCCACACAACCAACCTTATGACAGTATATTCACATGTCTAAAAGAATACCCACACAATCCATGACACTTCATTTTAATTATCTCGTAACTGTCACTGGCGCCTATTGGTTTCACCTAACTAGTTACTAACTTTAACTTGTTAAATTGTAACAGGCGTCTCCCCTGCTGTCTACTCAGGCCAGCAATAACCAGCTGGAGTCTTCTACCGTAAAGAGCTATTCATCCAGCAATCCAAAGGATCATGCATGGTTTAGCCTCTTAAAAAGGTAAAGGTAAGCATTTCAAAGTAATAAATGTTATTTGTGAACTCAAAAAAATCTTTGTTCAAGAGATAGAAAGCTTGAAGCTAATTTTTTTATATTTATTTATAGTTTTACAAACAATTACAATTTTATTTTATATTTAAGTTTTTTAAATTATTATTTATATTTAAATTTTCTAAACTATTATTTATATTTAATTTTAAAAAACATTTTATATATAGAAATTCACAAAACTTATCTTATATTAAAAAAAATAAGTTAGAGATAGGAAAGTTTTGCTCAAGTGATGAAGGTGGTTAATAATTTATTTCTATTTTTTATTCTATTCACATAATCCGGCTTTAGTTTTATTGAATTTGGAAAAATAAATATTTGATTAAAAAAAAACATAAACATTAATCAAAATAAATAGAAAGATAGAAAGTTCTAACTTATCATTAATTCATAGTTTTTCCACCAACCATATTTTATATTAAAAAATTAAGTGTGTAAAAAATTAATTGTGAATAATTAGTACAAAGTTTTAATTTATTAATGAAAATAAATAGAAAGATAGAAAATTCTTACGATTCATAGTTTTTCCACCAACCATATTTTATATTAAAAAATTAAGTGTGTAAAAAATTAATTGTGAATAATTAATGCAAAGATTCAATATATCATTAGTTAAGAATGTTTCTATCATTAATTAAGAATGTTTCAATTTATTATTAGTTAAAATTTTAATATTTAGTCTTGTCCCTCTTTTTTACATTTTAAGACTTAGTAAATCCTATTTACATAAGAAAAATAAAATTAAAACATAACTTTCATTTAAAAAACAATTAACTAAAATATTTATATATTTCTTTATTTGTTAATTTACTTGATAAAATATTCAAAGCTTTTACGTTAAAATCTACTTAAATATTATAATATAAAATTTAATATTTAAAGTTTAATTTTTTTATTTATATAATTTGCAAAAATTATTTATTCATAAACAAAATCTCACAAGCTCCAAATTTACATTAACAAAATCAGATTTACATAAATGATAGGAAGTTTTTTTTTTAATTATTTATTCATAAACAAAATCTCAGAAGTCCCAAATTTACATTAAAAAATTCAGATTTACATAAATGATAGAATTTTTTATGTTTATTTTAAACAAAATCTCAGAAGCCCCAAATTTACATTAAAAAAAAATCAGATTTACATAAATGATAGATTTTTATTTTTATTTTTTTGTAACTTGGTAGCACCACATCTTCATCATCATGTCCAAATACATCACCCCCATTCGACAAAGGAATTAATTTAAAATGTATTATTGATTATTTTCTAATGTAATTAAAATCTTTGATCAGAATATGAACAAAAGTATATTCAATATTAGAAATAGGAAAGTGTTAGACTTAGGTATGATGTTTGATCTATTCTAAAATTATATATAATTAAAAATTTTGACAGGAATGTGAACAAAACTATATTCAACTTTAGAAATAGGAAAGTGTTAGATTTGGGTATGATGTTGGATGGATATGGTTCAATATCAAACAATACAATATGATGTTGGGTGGACATGGTTCAACCTCAAACAATGCATCAAGGAAAAAGATAATCTTTGATCAAAACATGGAAAATTTAAACCTATTATTTATTTATTAATGATTTCCTAAAATATCATATCATTTATGTAAGAAAGAATATATATATATATATATATATATATATATATATATATATATATATATATATATATTATTTTAACATGTTTTTTCTATATATAGATATATATGAAGTTGATATTAGACGTTAAAATATTTTCCAAAACTATAAAGGTTAAACATCTTGCTCACATATCTTTTTTTTTACTCCTAATTACTTTACATGAAATTATATTAATTCATTATTATTATTATTATTATTATATCTTACATTGTTTTTCCTCAGCTTTTGATCCACTCTAATCAGCAGTCAGCACACCCCAGAAGAGACTGAACTTCTAGGAGAACTAGAAAATTTGTGTGTGAAAATATCCCTTCTCCATGCCATTAAAGATGTTCCTATTTACAATAGTCCCTGATACTCTGATTGATCTTGGGGTTGCCATCAATGTGATGTCCAAGGAAATTATGCTTAAACTCAACCTCCAACTAGCTTTGAGGAAGACCACCACATATTCTTTATATTTGCAATATATATATATAATTAATTTAGTTCAAAGTCAATTTAAAAAATAATATATATAGAAAATTATAATTGATAATATATTTTAATTCTTACGTAAATCTGTTTTTTTTTTTTTTAATGTACATTGAGACTTAGATTTTGAATAAATTATTTTTGAAAATTATATGAATAAAAAATTTAAACTTTAAATATTATTCTTTAATTTATAAGTAATTGTCTTAATGAAAAAGAAGGTTTTGAACATTTTATGAAGTGGATTAATAAATAAAGGTGATGTTTTATTTATTTTTTAATTATTGTTGGTGTGAATAGGATATATGAAGTTTTAAAATGTAAAAAAAAAGGGACAAGGTTAAATATTAAAATTTTAACTAATAATAAATTGAAACATTAAATGATAAATTTTAAAGTTATATATTAAATAACAATAATTTGCTTATTAAAAAAAATAAAAAAATCCTTCTAGTTATATTAGTTGTTTTTCCAACAACTAGTTTGAAGTTCTCTACATTTATTTAAGATTAACGAGTGGATCTGATCTTTCATTTGGTCTTTAAGATGAACCACTCTAGTTGGTGTAAGGTACATAATCATACAACTAACAAAAAAAAAATTAAATTATTACATTATCCAACATTTAACTAATGATATTATTGCAATTCTTATATGTCCATTCACTTACGAGCTCGTACCTTTTCTTTTTACACTATCATAGCAATATAAAGATTGGGTAAATTATTACAAGTTCCAAGGTGGAAACTTTTCAACATATGCAAGACACTTGGCATTTGATTCGACCGTGTTTTCATTTTAATTCATACAGTACACAAGATCCTTAGTAATAATGCGACAAGGACGATATATTTATTGGCAACGTTATATTAATCTTGGTTACAATTATTTCATAGCATAATGGGTTTCGATGGAGATCTGTGTATTTATTTTTGGATTAGATAGCATTGTACACGCCATTACACCAGCTTAACTATGGTTGACAGCTGTGAGGAATTCACGCCCTTAGATTACATAGGTTTGAATTTACGGTGGAGTTTTGTTTGAGTACCCGATTAGGGTATTGACTTCCCCAAACCCTAACTGTTTCTTTCCAATTATTTCCATCCTCCTCCGCGTAGCTCTACAACTCCGCCTCGCCCTGCCGTTGTCAACAGGCATGCCTTGGCTCCGCTTGGCTCCATCTGGATTTTCATGGCTCAACACAGACATGAAAAATCAATAGTCAAAGTTTACCCTTACCTTTTTTTTTGGGATGAGTTGTTATTCGATTTACATGAGTTCCTCAGTTATTTGTTTTCGCTGGTCAGATAATGGCTCTATGAATTGTGCCTACGCACAGTTCTCTGCATGAGTTATGATTTTTCTTTAAAAGGCATTTTCATTTTTGCTCTGCCGGGCCTCGTAGTTTACTTGTGGTTAAGCAACTCTGGCTCCCATGCTGAGTCCCCTCATCAAGTTAATAGGTAAGTTGAGATAGTTTTAAGTTGTTTGAGTTCTTTGAATAAGTTACACGCCATTCGTGGCTTTGTCCACAGAAGTTCACCTTCGAACCTACAGAAGCATCTTTACATAGGTAAAAGCTTACATTGTCTTTTGCTTTTCTTTATGTTTGTTCGCTATTTGATAGCATAGTCAATAGGGTCTTTTGTGAATTATTTTCTTACCCTTATTTTCTTGTGCAGGTAACTGCCACGGCTCGGGCATTGAGGTTAGCTCTTTTGGGATGCTCTATTTCAGTCTTCTCTGACTCTTTTCACTTGCCCCTTCAGGTACCATTCTTCGTTGTAGGGTTTGTTAAGTTCAAGGTTGCAGAGACCTATGCTCCAGCCTCAAAGGCACTCACGACAACATGAGATTTGGATTAGTTTTATGGCTACATGCCACTATGTTAATTTATTTTTTGAAACATTGGGGGCTTCACCCTGTTCGTGACTACATATGACATTTGTGACATTGTCTTTTGATCAGAACTGGATCATGGACCAAAATGATAGCTCAAAATTCAAAGTGTTCGGAAGTGTGCCGAACCTGAGCGACTGGAAAAAAATCGTCGTTGCGATTCTGGCGTCGCAAACGGTTTGAAAAGCCGACATTGTATGAAGAAGTTATCACAGTTTGAAAAGTCCAGTAAACTGCAAAAACTGGACTTTGACCAAGTTTGACTTGGCATTTTTGAAAATTAAAAAAGAGAATATTCCAAAGAATATTCCTAGAATATTCCTTGGAATGTTCTTTATGGTCCAATGTGTGTTTGACAAGTGGCATCATCTGAATGGATATTGGGTTGACTTTTTGAATTTCGGACCAATCAGGAGCTGCCACGTGGGAGACCCGGAGGCCACCACGTGGCCTAGGTCTGGTCTTATAAAAATGTTGGAGCCTGCGGGAATCGAACATCCAACCTCCTGCATAGCATGCCCACAACTTACCGTTGGACTACACGTTATTTCTTAACACTATGGTGGCGGCAGTCTCTGTTATCGTGAACGGAGTTATACGTTGGGGGTTTGGGGGCCACTCTCGAGGGGCCAACCCCCACCATATGGCCTTGTGCCAAAAAATTGTGGCCTTCAACACAACTGGCGGTTACAACAAAATTTATCCCAAATGGTTTAGATGTTTATCACATGAGCAGTTGTCATAATGTATGCGACGGGTTCGGAGTTTTTAACTCCAACATTTAATTTGACTGTGGAGATTCTGGGTCATGTGCCCACATTATCCGCTCCCCTTAACCATCAAGGTTAGTTAACGGTTTGTATGGCGGGCTTTGGAGTGGCACCCTAACTTTAGGGATTTTTATTAAATATAGCCTAAGTTAACTCCAGTGCTCCAGTTTTGGTGGAGTTGAGGTAGGGGTTACTAGGAAAAATTGGTTTTGGATCTATCTTGAGCTAGGGTGAACCAATTTTGGAGTGCCAATAGTTAATTACGACTATCTCCAACATTCCAGACTCAATGGAGTAGGTTTCAGAGCCATCAGAGATCTTCTAAACATGTTTTTGCATCAGTGAAGTTCACGGGGCCACTAGGGCCACCAGGAGGCAGCAATAGTTTGAGGCCTAGCCAGGGGAGCTAGAGGCCTTATTCAGAGATCCAATAGTCGTTTCTGGATATTTAAAATGTTCAGAATCTAATGAGATGGTTTGAAAATCCTTTCAAGGACTTTAGAAAGCCAAAAATCTTCAGTGAAGTTCCAAGGGCCATTAGTGCCAACTTTTGCCAGCAGTAGTTCGGGGCCTAGCCAGGGTAGCTAAAGGCCTTATGCAGCGAACAAATAGTCATTTGTGACTATAATAAACATTATAAATCCATTGGAAGAGGTTTCATAAGGTGTTGAGGAATTATACGGGTTGAAAACCCAAAAATAAGTTTTAAGTGACCCTAGTGCCAGGTGGTTCCGATAGTTGTTGGAAGGCAAAACCAGAGTCGTTGGAGGCCATTTTTGATGAACGAATAGTCTATCTTGACTATTTCAAAAATTTTGAAACCAATGAAAGTGGTTTCATAACATTTTGATAAATTCTAGAGCTCTAAAAGCTGAAGGGAAGTTTTGGGCAGCCCTAGGCAAACCGTGGAGGATAGCCTAGTTTGGGGATGCAATGCTTGTTTTGAGAAATTTATTAGTCGATATTTGGTGTCTGATGTTTGTTGGATACAAAAAGTGTGGTTTCAGTGACAGAAATAGAATTATGAAGGATTTAGTGCCAAGGAGAAACTCAATGTAGCTCAGTGCACCGATAGAAGGAATCGTGTCTAAGGGAGCCTAAAGTTGTTTGCAGAGTTTGGAAAGCCATAAGAGGGATATAGATTGTATTCTCAGCCCTTTGGATCAGTTCAGTATCCATTAGAGTTAAGTGTGGAACTTGTAAAAGAAACCTTACCATAATCCTAAAGAGCCAAGTCAAGATGACAAAGCTCAAAGGAGATGTAGCCCAAGAGATTTGGGTGAAATCCTAGATTAATTTTGCTGTTGTGTTTGAATGTTGTATTGCTACATTATGTTACTGTTATACATGTTAAATTTCAACAAGAACAAATGAACTTAAGAAACATAAACAGTTAAAAAACCATACACCACTTTCAAGTAATAATTCCGCATAATGTCAAGTACAAGCTAGATGATTTATTTGTTTAGCTGAGTGGGAGGTTCTTGAAATACATAACAAGTTATCCATACCATTTTCAGGTCATCTTTCGACTATAGTTTAATCCTGTTTTACTCGGTATTTATGGTGCGGTCTTATGGGAGATTAACCCTTGGACTCAGTAACTTTTATTTATATTTTAATTCGTATACCGGAAGCTATTTTAATTCTTTACATATGTATCATCGTTTTGAGTATCTTATGCCTCACAAATACTGATGCATTCTGTTCTATGAAATGGCTTTCTTCTTTTGCATATTTTCAGGAATGGCAAAAAAAAATTCCAGTTTTCTGTATATATGTATATTATGCATTTCTAGTTTCTTTTTCAATAGTCTTTGATGATTGTTCAAATTAGACTAGCTTATCTCCTAGAGAACTAGAGTCTAAAATCTGAGCTACTATATTAATTTCACATGGTTATTCACCGTCTTTGTAATTCTTGCTTTTACGATGGAGATTTCGGTTTTGGGTGCATATTACGCATGAAAACCCTGATATTTTCGCCTTTCTCGTTATATACTGTTTACAGACAGGTTTCACTTCTTTCTGGGCATTAGTATTGAGATTACTTTTCTTTCCATTTTAAATGAAATGTCCAGACTATTCTGTCCGGTTATATCATAGGTACAGTTAACGACCAACTTGAGGTTCGGAGTTTCGACTCTAAAACTCTGAGTTATTGGTTTTCTATTTAACTTACTGATAACAGGGGTTCTAGTTATTTTCAATTGTTTTATGTAAACACTAATTTCTTTTCTTGAGGATACAAAACTAGAACTTGCATAAATTCGATTTTTCTCACATGATCTAAATATTTAAGGGTTTATCTAGTTCCTCTGGTTACTTTAATGAATACACAGATAAAACACCTATCTACGTTCAATGTGGAGAAGTCTTTATTTCATAAATAAAGAACAATAATTGTAACAAAAATACAAATAACTAGACAACATATCCTGTACATAGTTTTCCAGTAACTTGTTTACTTATCTGTTGTCTAGACCTTGCTGATGATGTCCTCCCTACCATGAGAGAGGAAATTACGTCCTCATCTCCCCCCATGCTCCACACCTGATATAAGTAGGTTGATAGAGATTTCGAAAGAGACCTCGGGACCCCAAGTACAGTCTTCTTTTCCAAGAATTTTAGGAATACTGAGTGTTTCCACTGGTCACCACTAGCTCAAGAAATCATCACTCACTTTCCTTCCTCTCCTTAGCCACAGAACAGAACCCCATTTCTTCACTGGGATGTACCTTTATCCTTAGAGAAAAAGGTAACTGTCTTAACTGTTTTTTTGTTCAACCACTTCTCAGTTCTTGGAATACTTTTATCATTAGTCTTTTTATTTTTTATGGAACCACTATTCCATGATTAATTTTATTTCAATAAAACCATAATTAATTCATGTTCATCATGAAATAATTTTCTCAAAAGAAATAAATGTATTAGTCTCTTAAAAATAAAATAGCATAAAAATTAGTTAGCACTTAAGCCATTTGTCACAACTTCCACCCGTGGAAGTAAACATCATCCTCGGTGTTTCACTCCAACTCAACAAACAATTTTGGGTAAGCCTCACGAACAAATCTTTCATCTTCCCAGGTAGCCTCATCCGAGCTGAAGTGCTTCCACTGCACTTTAACCTGGATTATGGCTCACCTCCAGAGCATGATTTCTCTCCAATCGATTATACACTGAGGTTCGACTAGAAGTTCGTCATCTGGCTTGAGCTATAGTGAACAAAACTCTGAATTAAATTCTCATAAAATTTAGTATTTCAAGATAGGATTTTTAATTTTAACCTACCCGAATGCTTTTCCAGTGGATCACATGCTTTGGATCATGTATGTATCGCTTTATTAAGGATACATGGAACACATTGTGCACCTGAATATGGCTAGGTAAGGCCAATCGGTATGCCACAGGTCCCACCCTTTCTAATATTTGGAAAGGTCCACAAAATCTGGGAGCCAACTTGGCATAGGAGGCCCACCTTAGTGTAGAAATTATATAACTAATGTGTTATACATCTGAGATTCTCCTGATCACACACTATTTCACTTCATGCACAATACATAATCTCTTCTACTATTGATCATTACTTGCGGAAACACATTAAAACCATAAAAATTCACACATATGAACACAGTGATTTACGGGAAAGCTTAAAGCTGAAAACCCCCAACTATATATATATTATATGTCATAGAGATCATGTAACAATCATCATACAAATCTCCTCACAAGCTCTCAGTACAATCTCCAATTTCTACACACTAATCAGGTCCGATCTAGCAAATCCCATGCACCGATCTCTGCCACCTGCTAGCCTGCCTCTACTGCGCAATCACTGCTGAAGAATGGCTTTGAATGAACTCGAATTGATCCAGCCTTGCTCACACAATCCTCATTGGCATCTCCAACCACTTTGTGTTGCAAATCATGCAACACTATAGTCACAACTGATAGTCACACTGCTCTTTCACCTACCTCTTCACTGGTCTCCACTGAAACTGTCCATGCACTGTAGTTAACTGATGTATTCTTTAGTTCATTAATGAGTTAATAATTAGTGAATTAATTAATAATTAATTCACACCACTCTCACTAGTGTATCAATCAGTTAGACTAGATACAACTAGCTCAACTATGTTTAACTAAGTTAAATTGAACACAACTCCACCAACTACCTCAATAACTCCACCAAAATCTGTCACATGAGTTCTAACTGAAGTCTCCATGCAATAGCTCCACTTAACCCTCAGGAATAGCGTAATTCCTTCTGTCAGCTCCTGTGCCACATCTGTGCACTTAACTGAAGTGCTCCAAGAGAATAAGATAATATTTAGAGTCCAAATATTATTAAGAGCTAATAATATTTGACATATCTATTTTTAGACTGGCAATCTAAAAATAGATTCCGCCCAATATGTCTAAAAATAGAAGTCCATCTATTTTTTCCAACTTGACCAACCATCCACAAATAGCATCCTGCAACTCATAGAACATGATCCATATGTCTAAAAATAGACATAGTCTAAAAACAGACTTTGCGCCAAAAATAGCCTGCGGGCCCACTTAGTGAAGGCGACTTCTTTCCACTAAGCTCATCATCTTGTTGCAATCTCAACACTCCCTCTCAACAAGATAGGGATTATCTACCACCCCGATCCTGCCTCTATGGTATTCGAATTTGCTCCTGGTGAGCGCCTTCGTCAAGATATCAGCATCCTGATCCTCCGTAGGAATGTAAGAAAGTAACATGATCTTCCGCTGCACACAATCTCTGATATGATGATACCGGATGTCAATGTGTTTAGATCTATCATGAAATACTGGATTAACCAAGAGTTTGATGCAACTCTGATTATCACAATATATCACAGTAGGATCTAAGTGTGAACCGAACAACTCGACCAGGATCTTCCTCATCCATATAGCCTCACATGCAACCAAACTCGCTGCCATATACTCGGCCTCTGCTGAATTGAGTGCCACAGATCTCTGCTTTCTGCTGTACCAAGAAACTGTTGTCAACCCAATACTGAAAAACCCTCCAGATGTGCTCTTTCTGTCTGTTGGGCTCCCAGCCCAATCTGCATCCATGAAGCCACACAGCTTCACCTCATCCGACTGTCTGTACTATAATCCATATCCCGATGTGCCTCTGAGATATCTCAATACATGCTTGCCTGCCTTCTAGAAGAGCGTGGTTGGCTTAACCATAGCTTGTGAAAGCTAGTTAACAGCATAGCATATGTCGGGTCATGTATTGACCAGATACATACGAATTCCCACTACTATATTTGGAACAAAGGGTATCCACTACCTCTACCGATGTAGCATCCTCTTTCCTCCAACCACCAGGAAGAGGAGTGTCGATAGGCTTGCGCTCCCCGTACTGAACTTCCGGAGATTTCAAAGGTCTCATTCTGAGACACAAACGATCCATCACTGCGTTGCCAAATTTCCAATCCCAGAAAATAATGAAGGAGGCCGAAGTCCTTCATCTCAAACTCCTTTGCAAGATCAACCTTGCATGAGTGTATCAACAGTTCATCACCTGTCACAATCAAATCATCTACATAAAGTACAATGATCAGTAACTTACCCTCCACCACAATCTGATATAGGTTCGGATCCGCCTTACTCTTGGATAATCCAAGTCCGGTGAAATAACTGTCTATTCGTGTGTACCAAGCACGAGGTGCTTTTTTCAACCCATACAACGCTCTTTTGAGCCTGCACACATGCGACTCGCTGCTGAAGATATCGAAACCTTCGGGCTGCTCTATGTACACCTCCTCCTCAATGAATCCATTGAGGAACATAGTCTTCACATCCATCTGATGAATGTGCCACCCCATCTGCGCTGAGAGAGCAAGAATCGTTCGTATGGAAGAATACCTTGCGATAGGTGCAAAGGTTTCCGCATAGTCGATCCCCTCAATCTATGAGAAGCCCCGGGTAACAAATCTTGCCTTGTACTTCTCGATGCTCTCGTCACCTGCTTGCTTCACTTTGTAGATCCATCTCGAACCTACCACTAATTTCCCTTCCGACCTTGGGACAATCTCCCATGCACTGTTTCTGACAATCGAATCATACTCTTCCACCATGGCATCTACCAATGCAGGGTCCTCGACAGCTTTATCGAAAGAGGATGGCTTTGTCACGATACACTTGCTCATCAGAGCCATGTATCCAGTATATCGGTCAGGTGACTGTCTCTATCTACGCTGTGATGTAGGTGCTCCTACAATCTTCTATGCATCAAGATTCAGCCGCTCAGCTTCTGTAGTGCGCTTCCGCCCTCTGATGGTTGGCGCTGCATGAGTGGTTTCTTCCTCACGGAAGCCTCTGCGCGGGTGATCCCGTCTCCCGAGGCTCATCACTGGGAGCTGTCATCTCACTCTGCGTACAGTGACTCCCTCAGGTGGTGCTGCGCTTTCTCTTCATGAAATGTGTCTCGCGTCTCTGAGTCCTTGATTTATGCCGAAGAAATACACGATAGTTGTGGGGGTATGATGTGCCACAATCCCAACCTCGGTCGCTCCGGTTTTTCATCATATCGTACGCAGACGACGAATAGTAAGAAAATCTTCAAATGATAAATATCAAGCTTCTTACCAGAAAACGGCTCTTCGGGTGTACTCATGCCCAATACTCTATGAGGACAACGGTTTTGCACATAAACTATAGTGTTGCATGTTTCAACCCTCAAGTGTATGGGAAGGCCCTAATCATGCAACATTTCCTATGCAGCACCCACGATCATTCTATTATTTCTCTTCGCAACCCCATTCTGTTCTGGGTTATGAGGCTCTATGAGCTCTCTTCGAATTCCTTCTACACTACAAAAGTCTTTGAATTCACCAGAGATGAATTGACCACCATTAATAAGCTCTGGAAGCCTTCACCTTCCGTTTAATAACTAGTGCCTTGACTCACCAGAGCTTAGAGAATGTCTCACTATACATATGAAGAAGATCTAGCACTTTCGAGAGAAATCATCAACAAAGATCACATAATACTTGTGCTTTGCTGTCGAAGCAACTGAGAAAGGACCACACACGTCTGTGTGAACTCTCTCAAGGATCATCATGGCGCGACTATCCTTCTCGTGAAAGGTGGCTTTCACATACTTCCCCAAGGTACATCCTTACATAGATACGGCCCAGCCGTGTGCACCTTTGGGAATCACAGTGAAAATACGTTGCCAAATTTTCGAAGCACCGTAGGTGAAGATGGCCCCAATCTCCCCAATCTCTTGTACCATAGCTCGCTCACCTCATCATGACTTTCACCCGCCTATGCACTTTTCCTACCATTTAACGCAACCATCTGCCTGGTGATAAAGGTTCTTAACTCGGGCCCCTATCCTCCGGGTTCACCGGTTACCTTCTTGCTGCAAGCTTCTTCCTCGCTAAAGATGTTGTGTAACCAGCTCCAAAAATAGAAGAAAAAGAGATATGAACGCCTTAGAAATAAGCCACTTCGAGGGGGCAACCTCCAATACATTACATAAATGAACAATTCTTGGATGATACAATTTACAAAACCTCCTTTCTATATATAGGAGTCCATGGGGCCATAATGTAATCCTAGTGGGCCACAATGTAATCCTAGCCGATCTAAAAATAATAATTTAAGGGCACAATAATAACAATATGAGGGTTACATGGGTACAATAATAACAATAAGGGGGGCTACACTAACATAATAAGGGGCTATACTATTAATATAGGGACTTAACATGCCCCTCTCCTTCAAACAAGTGTTGTCCTTAACGCTTGATTATTTCTTGATGCTTCTGTATAAAATTCTCATCCTCCCATGTGGAATATTCTACAGGAAAGTTCTTCCACTTGCTGAGATACTCTAAAATTGATCATACTTTTCGAGTTCTTGTTTCTGTGATTGCTTCATAACTTCTTTCAATGTGATGTTGATCTTCCTGTTGTTTCATTAGATTCTGCACCAAAGTTAGGTTATCCTTTGAGAGTTGGAGAACTTGTTGTGTGATGCTACAATCATGATCTTATTAATTTATCAATATGTTACTATTATTTGATCTGTAAAAGCTCTCTAACTTGTATCATTTATTTCTTTTAAATATGTATTTAGCATGTCTTTGTTTCTCTTCGTAAGATTGAAACTTGTTGCACTTGGTACCGTAATTTTGATATCTCATACTGCAACTCTTCCTCTTCATGCGTCATAGTATATCTTTTTGAGGGATTAATGGGTATGGAATTATTTTTTGGAGGCATTATAGAACCCAAAACTGATAAAAATTCTAAAATATGCCCTTGGAATCAATTCAAATTGATTCTTCAAACAAGACTTATGCAATTCGGAAAAATACACACCTTTTTCTTGCTTTTGAGGAGCTCGATATTGAAATTGGATTATCTATGTGATTGTGGATCTTAAATATCTGAAATTCAGCACTAAAGTAGCCCTATGAATTCTCTTTCAAATTCCACAGGTCTGATCTAATTTGGATTCCCCAAGACAAAGTTGTGTCCAATCTCCCACAATGACCTAATTATGGACTAGTTCAGTAGAGCACACTTGTAGGACTTGCCACGTGTCACTGTTTCGTCCTTTGTCTCTGAAATTGATAGCCAAGAAACTATAGTCTGTGTGCTTGCGACCGCTTTTTACAACACTCAAATCCACTACTCAGAGAGAGAGTTATTGAACTTTTCCCACGATCACCTCTTTGAGATGCAATTCAGGAGCCTGAAAAAGCACTACCTTCCACAGATCATATCTCCAAAAATATTGTAAACCAAGCTCTGAAATTTTTTGAAAATTTTCCTCAGGATTTCAGCTTCGCACCATATGAATTTCAGATTCTGAACCTTCGTAGAAAAAAATTTATAGCGAAAATGCCACGATGACCTGTTTAGGAGCTTGAAAAACGACCTAACTTCCACAGATGATATCTCTGAAAATATTGCGAACCAAGCTCTGAAGTTTTTAGACAAGCTTCCTCAGGATTTCGGCTTCGCACCCTAAAAATTTCAGCTTCTGAAACTTCGTAGAAAAAAAGTTATAGCGAAAATGCCACGATGACCTGTTTGGAGCAGCGAAACCCTAGAATCCAAAGCTCTGATACCAAATGTTGTGTAACCGGCTCCAAAAATAGAAGAAAAGAGATATCAACGCCTTAGAAATAAGCCACTTCGAGGGGGCAACCTCCAATACATTACATGAATGAACAATTCTTGGATGATACAAATTACAAAACCTCCTTTCTATGTATAGGAGTCCATGGGGCCACAATGTAATCCTAGCCGACCTAAAAATAATAATTTAAGGGCACAATAATAACAATATGGGGGTTACATGGGTACAATAATAACAATAAGGGGGGCTACACTAACATAATAAGGGGCTATACTATTAATATAGGGACTTAACAAAAGACAACATCATATCCGTTATCTTCCAACATCGCCACAGAGATAAGATTCTTCTTCAATCCTGGAACATGCATGACTTCCTTCAATACGAAGGGTTTACCATACTCCCTCTCAAAGGAAATGGTCCCAATATTGGTCGCACTGTCTCTACCATCATCGCCCATCGCGATGTGCACTCCAAGATCTTTCTCATCCAGATCAGTAAACAAATCTTTGTCTCCGGTCATATGAAAAGACACACCACTGTCAAGAAACCACACTGAACCCATCATACTTGAGACCAAGCATGCGATCAGCGAAAATATAGCTCAAGCTATGACTAAAGCCTCTTGTTTGCAGATCCCGGCTGACCTGCTTATTTTTCTTCTTCTATGGACAATTAGTGGCATAATGTCCATGTTGGTGACAGTGAAAGCACTTCACCTTGGACATGTCCTGCTTCTTGCCTTTCGCACCAGATTGAGAAGCATTCTTCTTGCTCTTCCCCTTCCTTGATTTGTCAGCCAAAGCACAATTTTCTTCATCTGCATTCTTCGATGAAGATCCGTCCCTGGTACTCTGCCTTATCTCCTCCTGCACAAGATCCGACCAAAGTTGCTCCCATCCTGGCAGTTTCTCCCAACCATTGACAGAGTCCTGATAGGAATGCCAACTCTTCGGAAGCCCAAGGAGAGACAAGCTCACCAAGTCCTCGTCATCTGCAGTAACCCCCACACTTCTTAGCTCATCCCTGCACTGGACAAACTTCGTGAGGTACTTGGGTATACTGTCGCCTTTCTCCATTTTTATGTTCCTGAGTTTATCCTTGAGCGCCAACTTCCTCTGGTCGCTCTTGCTTTGGAGAAAATCTGTCAAAGCTTTCCACATCAAGAATGGAGAAGCTTTACCATGAAGGCTGGACACTATGTGATTCTTCACACCTTCCAACAGAATCCTTCGACATTTTGTTGTCTTCTTTTGCCATGCGTCAAGTGGGGCAACATCGCTAGAAGCAGGTTTTGGAGTTTCTGCATCTATGAACTCCTTCAACCCATTGTCCTCCAGCACCGCCTCCATCCTGTCCTTCCATACAATATAATTCGAGCTGCCCTCAAGGGCACACTCCAATCGCAATCCGTTGAAAGACATCTCAACTTCGACACCAAGAAAACACTACTGCAAATTCTAATTCCACCAGCACAAAGCTCAACCACTTCAATGCTTTGCAATTGCTCCAATGATCAATAACGCTCTGATACCATGTAGAAATTATATAACTAATGTGTTATACATCCGAGATTCTCCTAATCACACACTATTTGACTTCATGCATAATACAAAATCTCTTCTACTATTGATCATTACTTGCGGAAATAAAATCAATTGCATGCACACATTAAAACCATAAAAATTCACACATATGAACACAGTAATTTATGGGAAATATTAAAGCTGAAAACTCCCAAATATCTGTATATTATATGTCATAGAGATCATGCCTGTGTGTAATCAATAATATTTAAAGAAACTCCCTCCCTGACTCGGTACAATCTCCGTGCTACCTATGTCAGGTCGATCTCACTTAAATCTCACTGCCACGATCACTGCCCTGTAAGCACCCTCCCTACTAATCTGCCCCAACGCAGTGGCTTTGAATGAAATCTGGTAGTCCGACACTCATGCAATCTCGCTGGCATCTCAATAACATGTTACAATCATGTATGCCGTCCCTCTGCCCGAAGCCGTCCCCACCTTGCTCCCTCTCTCTTCAACGAGTGTCTCACATGACATCATGCACCGTTCTTGGTCTTCCTTTGCCGCGGGTCATGGAGTTAACTAGTGGTAAGATGCATTAATAATTAATTCCACCCACTCCTAGTGCTACGATCGGTTAGACTAGATACAACTAGCTCAACTATGTTTAACTAAGTTAAACTGAACACAACTCCACCAACTACCTCAATAACTCCACCAAACTCTATCACATGAGTTCTAACTGAAGTCTCCATGCAATAGCTCCACTTAACCCTCAGGAAGAGTGTAATTCCTTCTGTCAGCTCCTGTGCCACATCTGTGCACTTAATTGAAGTGCTCCAAGAGAATAAGATAATGTTTATAGTCTAAATAGTATTAAGAGCTAATAATATTCGACATATCTATTTTAGACTGGCAATCTAAAAATAGATTCCGCCCGATATGTCTAAAAATAGAATTCCATCTATTTTTCCAACTTGACCAACCATCCACAAATAGCATCCTGCAACTCATAGAATATGATCGACATGTCTAAAAATAGACTTGCACCAAAAATAACCTATGGGCCCACTTAGTGAAGGCGACTCTTTTCACTAAGCTCATCATCTTGTTGCAATCTCAACACTTAGTATGCTCTTCTTTGGTTTAATCCTTACATACACATGATCGACCACTTCAAATTCGCGATAAGTCCTCTTCTAATCTGCATATAGTTTCTGTCGATCTTAAGCTACCTTCAAATTTTGTCTGATCTTTCTTACTTCTAATTCCATCTCAGCTAACATTTCCGGTCCAAGTATCAACTTGGTTTCGGGGCTGCTCCAATTGATAGGAGTACGACATTTTCGTCCATACAAAGCTTCGAAGGGACTCATCTTAAGAGATTCCTGATAACCATTGTTGTAAGAAAATTCTACCAAGTGTAGATACTCTTCCCATCTCGTTGGTTGCTGCATCACGTACATGCGCATCATATCTTCCAGAATTTGGTTCACCCGCTCAGTTTTTCCATCCGTCCTGGGTGTCCTGAATAATTGCTACGGTGGTATTCATTCATGATCAGCTCCTTCAAATCCATTTGATTTGGAATATATATCTTTTCCTTAAAGGTTAGTGATTGAACTTTGCTAACTCCGTAGACAAAAGGTTTTTCTTGCCTTCTGGCCTCCTCCACTTGCTGCCATAGAAACTGGTATTCAGGATCCTTCTCAGCTTCCTCTTTTATTTGATCTAAAAATTTACATTCAATCTAGTTATAGCAAAGTTCATAAACGTAGGTGGTATGCTTCAGACACCTCCTCTGCTTCTCCATCAAACATAGGTGGTTTTATCTCTGGAACTCACCTTGTAGTTCCACTTTCTGTTTCTTAATTTCTTGATGTTCCAACACATTACCGGACTCAGCCTCATTGTAGTTTCTATTTTTGTTACTTCGCAGTGAATGGCTTCTTTCCATTCTGTCAGTGGTTTGGTCCCTCGCTTGTCGTTCATTTCCTTCCTGCATGTCTCTGATTCTGTTTGTGAGAAAGGCTCTTGAGTATCCTTTCTTGCTCTTGCATTAAGCGCTCATTGTTACTCCTAACCCTGACCATTTTTACCTATAGCTTATGCACAGTGCTTAGTAGAATACTGGTCTGGCGTTGTTGTTCCTCCAGCAGTCTACTAGTCTGCTGGTGCTGATCTACACTCAACTGAATCCAAATTTCAGGATTCATTTCCGATTAGGGTTGGGGTGTAGGTTCCCCTGTGTTCTGGGGTGTTTGCTACGTTGACCCCCTTCTCATATCGCCTCCTACTATGTTATTTCTTTTACGTGCATCATTTTCACACACAATTTGTCATGTTAGGCGACCCCTAGGGTCCCAACGTATGAAATTGGATCCGATACCACTTGTAACGTACATCATCACACAACTAACAAAAAAAAAAAAAACTTTTTACATTATCCAACATTTAAGCTAATGATATTATTGCAATTCTTATATGTCCATTCACTTACGAGCTCATACCTTTTCTTTTTACACTATCATAGAAATATAAAGATTGGGTAAATTATTATAAGTTCCAAGGTGGAAACTTATCAACATATGTGAGACACTTGGCATTTGATTCAACCATGTTTTCATTTTAATTCATATAGTACACAAGATCCTTAGTAATAATGCAAAAAGGACGATATATTTATTGGCAACGTTATATTAATCTTGGTTACAATTATTTCATAGCATAATGGGTTTCGATGGATATTTGTGTATTTATTTTTGGATTAGATAGCACTGTACACGCCATTACACCAACTTGACTCCGGTTGACAGCTGTGAGGACTTCACACCATTGGATTACATAGGTTTGAATCTACAATGGAGTTTTGTTTGAGTACCCGATTAGGGTATTGACTTCCCCAAACCCTAACTGTTTCTTTCCAATTGTTAGCATCCCCTGCCGCGTAGCTTTGTAACTCCGCCTCGGCCTGTCGCTGTCGACAGACATGCCTTGGCTCCGCTCGGCTTTGTCTAGCTTTTCATGGCTCAACACGGACATGTAAACTCAACAGTCACAATTTACCCTTACCTTTGTTTTTGGGATGAGTTGCTATTCGATTTACACAGGTTGCTCAGTTGTTTGTTTTCGTTGGTCAGATAATGGCTCTATGAATTGTGCCTATGCACAGTTCTTTGCATGAGTTATGATTTTTCTTTAAAAGGCGTTTTCATTTTTTATCTGCTAGGCCTGGTAGTTTACTTATGGTTAAGCAACTCTGGCTCCCCTGCCGAGTCCCCTCATCGAGTTAATAGGTGAGCTGAGATAGTTTTAAGTTTTTTGATTTCTTTGAATAAGTTACATGCCATCCTATGGTTGCGAGAATTGACTTTCTTCTATGGCTTTGTCCAAAGAAATTCACCTTCGAACTTGCGGAAACATCTTTAAACAGGTAAAAGGTTACACTATCTTTTTCTTTTCTTCATGTTTGTTCGCTGCTTGATAGCATAGTCGATAGGTCTTTTGTTAATGATTTTCTTACCCTTGTTTTCTTGTGCAGGTAACTGCCATGGCTCGGGCATTGAGGTTAACTCTTTTGGGATGCTTGATTTTGGTCTTCTCTGACTCTTTTCACTTGCCCCTTCAAGTACCATTCTTCGTCGTAGGGTTTTTTAAGTTCTCGGTTTCAATGATCTCTGCTCGAGCCTCGAAGGCACTCACGGAAATGTGAGCTCTGGATTAGTTTTATGGCTACATGTTGCTATGTTAATTTCTATTTTGAAATATTTGGGGCTTCGCCCTGCTCATGATTACAGATGACATTTGTAACATTGTCTTTGGACTATAGTTTAATCCTATTTTACTTTGTATTTCCGGTTCGATCTTATGGGAGATTAACCCTTGGACTCAGTAGCTTTTATTTATATTTTAATTCATATATCAGAAGCTATTTTACTTCTTTACATAAGTATCATTGTTTTGAGTATCTTATGCCTCGCAAATGCTGATGCATTCTGTTCTATGAAATGGCTTGCTTCTTTTGCTTATTTTCAGGAATGGAAAAAAACGTTTTTCCATATTTTCTGTATATATGTATATTATGTGTTTCTAGTTTCTTTTTCAATAGCATTTGATGATTGTTCGAATTAGACTAGCTTATCTCCTGGAGAACTAGAGTCTAAACTCCAGGATACTATATTAATTTGGCATGTTAATTCATCGTCTTTGTAATTCTTGTTTTTACGATGGAGAATTCTTGTTCTTACGATGGAGATTTCGATTTTGGGTGCATACTACACATGCAAACCCTGATATTTTCCCCTTTCTCGTTATATACTTTTTACATATAGGTTTCACTTCTTTCTAGGTATTAGTACTGAGTTTACCTTTCTTTCAATTTTAAATGAAATGTCCGGACCATTCTGTTCATGTATATCATAGGTACAGTTAAGAACCAACTTAGGTTCAGAGTTTCGACTCTAAAACTCTGAGTTAACGATTTTCTGTTTAACTTACTAATAGCAGGGGTTCTAGTTATTTTCAATTGTTTTCTGTAAACACTAATTTCTTTCCTTGAGGATACAAAACAAAACTTGCATAAATACAATTTTTCTCACATGATCTAAACATTTAAGGGTTTATCTAGTTCCTCTGGTTACTTTAAGGAATACATAGATAAAAAACCTATCTAACGTTTAATGTGGAGAAGTCATTATTTCATAAATAAAGAACAATAATTGTAACAAGAAATACAAATAATTAGACAACATATCCTGTACATAGTTTTCCAGTAACTTCTTTACTTATCTATTTTCCAGACCTTGTTGATGATGTCCTCCCTACCATGAGAGAGGCAATTACGTCCTCATCTACCCTCGTGCTCCACACCTGAGATAAGTAGGTTGAAAGAGATTCCAGAAGAGACCTCGGGACCTCAAGTCTAGTTTTCTTTTCCAGGAATTGCAAGAATAATGAGTGTTTCCACTGGTCACCACCAGCTCAGGAAATCATAACTCTCTTTCCTTCCTCTCCTTAGCCACATAAAAAAACATATTTTCCTCACTAGGATGTACCTTTATCCTCAGAGAAAAAGGTAAATGTCTGAACTGTTTTTCTGTTCAACCACTTCTCAGTTCTTGGAATACTTTTATCATTAATGTTTTTACTTTTTATGGAACCACTATTCCTTCATTAATATCTTTTCCTCAAAAGAAATAATTGTCTTAGTGTCTTAAAAATAAAATAGCATAACAATTAGTTAGCACTTAAGCCAACTGTCACAGTCGGTTAGGAACACTACAACAAAAGATATATGGAAAATTAGTGTGGATCATAGAAGCATGAATTCAAAAATTAAAACATTTTTAAGTAATGATAAATTGAAGCCTTACTTCACTTATTCACAATTAACTTTTTATTCACACTTATTTTTTTAATATAAAATATGGTTTGTGGAAGAACTATAAATCAATGATAAGTTTGAACTTTTTATCTCTATATTAAAAATATGTTTTTTATTTAGAGATAACTTTTTAATGTAAAATAGAATTTGTAGAGTTTTATCAAATAAATTAATAAATGAAAACAAATATTTATTTTGATTAATGTTTAAGTTTATTTTATATTAAAAGTTTATTTTTCCAAAAAACATTAATTCTTGAATATGTAAATAAAATAAAGAAATAGAAATAAACTTTTATCACTTGACCAAGACTATCTTATTTATAGCTTATTTTTTAATATGTAAAACATGTTTTATGAATTTTTTATAATAAATGTCTTTTTAAGATTAAAATACAGTTTGATTTGGATAGTCATTTTTCCCATATTTAAAAGAGCTAGCTTTTGATTAATAAGAAAAAAGAAAGAAGCGACAAATTAAATGATAAAATTTTAACCAGCTATGTTACTTGAGTAAGAATACTTCATATACACCAACGAACTTATTAATATAAAATAAGTTTTATGAATTTGTGATGATGAAAGAATGATTTTAAGAACAACAACAGATTTATTAATAAAATAAGAATTTGTGATGATGAAAGAATAATTTTACGAACTACTTTTAATATAAAATATAGGTTGCGAGTTTGTGTTTATTGAGCCCAAAGAAAATGATTTTATGAACTACTTTTAATAAAAATAGGTGATGTGTAAGTATGTTGGTCCCTCTTAAAATAAAAAAATAAAATATTTTCTAAATGGAAAAACAATGTAGGATATAATAATAATAATAATAATATTATTATTATTATTTCATGTAAAGTAATTAGGAGTAAAAAAAAAAAAAGCTATGTAAGTAAGATGTTTAATGTCTAATATCAACTTCATATATATCTATATATAAAAAAAATGTTTATATATATATAACATTAAAATATTTTCTTTACAAGTAAAATGAGGTTATGAAATTTTAGGAGATGATTAATAAATAAATGATAAGTTTAACTTTTCCATGTTTTGATCAAAGATTATCTTTTTCCTTGATGCATTTTTTGAGGTTGAACCATGTCCACCCAACACCATATTGCATTGTTTGATATTGAACCATATCCATCCAACATCATACCCAAATCTAACACTTTCCTATTTCTAAAGTTGTATATATTTTTGTTCACATTTCTATCAAAGATTTTAATTATATATAATTTAAGAATAGATCAAACATTATACCTAACATTTTCCTATTTCTAATGTTGAATATACTTTTGTTCATAATTTAAGAATGACAAAAATTCTTTATATTTGTAAGACAAATATATAATTTATTTAGAAAATTATAATCAATAACATATTTTAACTTAATTCCTTGGCCGGATGGGGGTGTGTATTTGGACATGATGATGAAGATGTAGTCATACCAAGCTAAAAAACATAAATTCTATTATTTATGTAAATCTGATTTTTCAAATGTAAATTTGGGGCTTCTAAGATTTTGTTTTAAAAAAAAATAAAAAATTATATCATTTATGTAAATCTAATTTTTGTAATGTGAATTTGGGGCTTCTAAGATTATGTTTATGAATAAATAATTAAAAAAAAACTTTCTAACATTTATTTAAATATGATTTTTTTAATGTAAATTTGGAGCTTGTAAGATTTTGTTTACGAATAAATAATTTTTGTAAATTATATAAATAAAAAATTTGAATATGTTATAATATTTAAGTAAATTTTAATGTAAAAGATTTGAATATTTTATGAAGTGAATTAATAAATAAAGAAATATATAAATATTTTAGTTAATTTTTAAAAAATGAAAATTAGGTTTTAATTTTATTTTTCTTATGTGAATAGGATTTACTAAGTCTTAAAATGTAAAAAAGAGAGACAAGATTAAATATTAAAATTTTAACTAATAATAAATTTAAACATTCTTAACTAATGATCAATTGAAACTTTGCACTAATTATTCACAATTAGTTTTTTACACACTTAATTTTTTAATATAAAATATGGTTGGTGGAAAAACTATGAATCAATGATAAGTTAGAACTTTCTATCTTTCTATTTATTTTGATTAATATTTATGTTTTTTTTTTTAATTAAATGTTGATTTTCCAAATTCAATAAAATGAACTCTTGACTATGTGAATAGAATAAAAAAATAGAAATAAATTATTAACCACCTTCATTATTTGAGCAAAATTATTTTATCTATAAGTTATTTTTTTAAATGTAAAATAAGTTTTGTGAATTTATATATATAAACGCGGCAGATTAAGATACAGCGAAAAAGACACCTTCTGCCATGTTAAGCTATATATCTCGGTTAAGTTAGATGCCGTCTGCCATATTAAGCTACAAATCTCTATTAAGTTCTAGTTCTCCTACTGCTTCCATGCCCAATTCGTTCTGGATTTCTGCTATTTACTCCCGCGAAAAATACAGATAATGCTATCCACTGTCTGCCATAAGTGAAATACAAAAATATTGTTTTTTTAGTTGTTTTTTAGTTTTTGAAGTAAATAAAGACGCACCTATTTTTCAAAATTTCGTTATTTCATTATTTCATTTTTGAAGTAAAAACATTATTTCATTTTGTGCCGCTGATTTTAAAAACATGGAGCATGGTATGTGTATGGTGGATGCCATCACTTCCGCCACCCGCCAAAAGCATGACATGCGACATTCACGGATACCAAAACGAGGTCGAAGAAAGGTAAGTGGAGACGTTGCCGGAAACGGGTTGAGTTGTTAGCGATGGTATTTATGTGAAACAGCTTGCCATGGCAGGCTGGTTATTGTTCGTTGTCTACTCACATATAGAAAGAAAGAAAGAAAGAAATAATTTTTAATGTCTACGAGGCTAAAAATAGCCTATGGGACAGATTGCTTTTCTATCTGACTTTTGTATTCGGCCCTTTTCCTGTGAAGTTTTACAATGAGCACTCCCAGCTTATCGACAAACTCTTCGCTATAGGGTTGGAAGTGATCAAATTTCATTCCTCATTTTATTCTGGCATTGCACTTTGAACTCACATAAGTACATCAGGCTTTAGAGTTTGAAGGAGCTGTTGTCACACAAACACATTTCTACCTCTCAGGTTTTTTGGGTTTTCCTCTGCTCGCCAAACATGCCGGCCACTACCACGAAGAACGCAATGCGCTCCCTCTGCAACAATAACATCTCCATTCATCGCCTCTCCTTCCACACATTGAGCCCCACTGCAGACACGCGTATTAAAACTCTCTGTCACACCAACAGACTTCAAGAGGCCGTCGACACCTTCAAGCACCTGCTTTTACCTAAATCTACATCCATCCCCTCTCTCATCACCTGCAATCTCTTGTTAGGTAGCCTTCTTCAACGGAATCAACATCAATCTGCATTGTCTGTTTACAGACTGATGATTGAAGCTGACATTATTCCAGATCTCATAACTTTGAACATTATCATCAATTGTCACTGTAAAACAGGTAAAATGGATTATGCATTGAAAGTGTTTGAAGGAATGGAATCACATGGGTACGTTCCAAATGTCGTAACCTTCAATACGCTCATCAAAGGGCTTTGCAGGATGTTCAGAGTCGAGGACGCTATCAAGGTTTTCAACCAAATGAGGAGCAAACAACAAGCTCATAGTCTTGTTACGTATAATACCCTAATAGACGGGCTCGGCAAGACCGGGAAATCCCACGAGGCGTTCGGGTTGTTAGCTGTTATGTTGCAAAAGGGCCATGAGCCTGACGTAATCACATTTAACACGCTCATGGATCGGCTATGCAAAGAAAGTAAGCTGCAAGAAGTAAAGAAACTACTGCATCTGATGATAAAAGAGGGGTGTAATCCCGGTGTTGTTACATACAGCATACTCATTAATAGTTTCTGTAAAGAGGGCAAGTTGGATGAGGCTAGGAAACTCTTCTATGAAATGTCTGACAGAAACATATCGCCTAATGTTGTCACACACAACATACTTATTGATGGTTTATGTAAGGAAGGCATGTTGGATGAGGCGAGGAAACTCTTCTATGAAATGTCTGACAGAAACATATCGCCTAGTGTGTTCACGTATACTGCTCTTATTGATGGTTTCTGTAAGGAAGGCATGTTGGATGAGGCGAGGAAACTCTTCTATGAAATGTCTGACAGACACATATCTGTGTTCACGCATACTGCTCTTATTGATGGTTTCTGTAAGGAAGGCATGTTGGATGAGGCGAGGAAACTGTTCTATGAAATGTCTGACAGAAACATATCGCCTAGTGTGGTCACTTATAATGCTCTTATTGATGGTTTCTGTAAGGAAGGCAAGTTGGACGAGGCAAGGAAGCTCTTATCTGAAATGCCTGGGAGAAACATATGCCCTGATGTTGTCACATACAGCATACTTATTGATGGTTTATGTAAGGAAGGCATGTTGGATGAGGCTAGGAAACTCTTCTATGAAATGTCTGACAGAAACATATCGCCTAATGTTGTCACATACAACATACTTATTGATGGTTTATGTAAGGAAGGCATGTTGGATGAGGCGAGGAAACTCTTCTATAAAATGTCTGACAGAAACATATTGCCTAGTGTGTTCACGTATACTGCTCTTATTGATGGTTTCTGTAAGGAAGGCATGTTGGATGAGGCGAGGAAACTCTTCTATGAAATGTCTGACAGAAACATATCGCCTGGTGTTGTCACTTATAATGCTCTTATTGATGGTTTCTGTAGGAAGGCAAGTTGGACGAGGCAAGGAAGCTCTTATTTGAAATGCCTAGGAGAAACATATTCCCTGATGTTGTCATATACAACATACTTATTGATGGTTTCTGTAAGGAAGGCAAGTTGGATGAGGGGAGGAAACTCTTCTATGAAATGTCTGACAGAAACATATCGCCTAATGTGGTCACGTATAGTGCGCTTATTGATGGTTTATGCAAGGAAGGCAAGTTGGACGAGGCAAGGAAGCTCTTATCTGAAATGCCAGAAAAGGGTTGCAGGGCTGACCTAGTTAGTTATAATACATTAATACATGGGCTTTGCAAGCATAATAAGATGGACGAAGCTCAACAGATCTTCTATGAGATACAAGGCCAGGGTCAGAACCCCGATGTTATCACATACACCACATTGATGAATGGACTCTGCAGAGTGGGTAATCTGAAGGAGGCAATAAAATTATTCAAACACATGAAAGACAGAGGTCATGTACCTGATATGATTGCATATGCCACCATCATGGAAGCACTATGCAAGGAAGTCACACCCCAAAACGCCAATTGAATATTG
The DNA here is from genome assembly GCA_034641835.2 of Pinus albicaulis. NCBI lineage: Eukaryota > Viridiplantae > Streptophyta > Pinopsida > Pinales > Pinaceae > Pinus > Pinus albicaulis. The sequence goes on along the minus strand of CM076578.1, from coordinate 302,475,605 downwards.
GATGAGATCTTAAAAGAAGTTTGATACTAGTGTTCTGACATATTAAATTGTAAATAAAAGCGTCTGTAACCATATTGCTGAAATGCATCTTGCAAGATTTAGTAATAGGGAGTAAATTGCAGTTGATAAAGTACAGGGACGACTTCGGTAATAATGCATAGGCAAGGAGGTTTCTGAAACAGGTTTGGTGGCTGAGATGATTAAGTGGTACATGCGGAATTTCAGTAAGAGTGCATCAGGTGTTTAATATTAGGAGTGGACGTTACAAATCACAGGAGTGGTGAATTTCAAATTGATCTGATATTTTCGTAGTGATTGCAAAGTTGCAAAGGTTGTTAAAATATTGATAAGATTTCAAAAATATTATACAAAATATTTATATTAACTGAATGGTCTGTCGAAGTGGTCTAGAGGAAGCGTTTTATGGATGTTAGTATTTAGCAAATCGCTTCCAATAGTCACAACTTCTAATGTAGGCAAAACAAATGGTCTTACTGTCATAGCACCTACTAGTATAAGACTTGCCAGCAGCCATATAAAATATTATCAAGTCAGTTTTATGTGTGAAAATTGATGAACTGGGTTTGGTCTACTCATAGCTTGCTCTACCGGTTGGTGGGCTTACAGCCTTTCTGTAATAGCACATACTAGTATAAGACGTGCCAACAGCCATATAAAATACTATCAAGTCAGTTTTATGCTTGAAAAATGATGAACCGGGTTTGGTCTACTCATGGCTTGCTCTACTAGTTGGTGGACTTACTGTAATAGCACCCACTAGTATAAGACTTACCAGCAGCCATATAAAATACTATCAAGTCAGTTTTATGCGTGAAAAATGATGAACTGGGTTTGGTCTACTCATGACTTGCTCTACCTGTTGGTGAGTTACTATTGCTAAATTGATCACGGTTAGTTTTAGGTAAAAACTGAAATAGATGGTTGGTTTTAGGTAAAATCTAAAATAGATGGTTGATTAATCGGCTGTCAAACTCATTCAGTAATCAATTTTGTTTGAGAGTTTGACATTAATAATCACTTTCCCTGAGGCCATGTAATTTATTAAGATTCACTGTAATAAATGTGACCTGGCAACATTTCATTTGGTTGCCTTAAAAAATGACATGGGGATTTGCCTCATTAGGTTTGGCATTATTGCATTGGAGGTAGTCTGATTGTATGGACACTCTGTATTTTAGAGACTACGTGGTAAAACAGTCTACAAGAACAGCATGAGAGTATGGAGGCAGAGATAGGACATTATTCAGAGTATGAATGCAGAGATCGGACTTTATCCAAAAATCTCTGATCAATCACACTCTATGCAGACTTTACTTTGTGGCTATGTCATGATTTAACTATCCTAATTAGTTGCATGCTATATGAAACTTGAATGTCAGTACCCAATGATTAAAACCTTACTGACTCTATATACAATTTATTTTGTCCCTATGTCTTGATTTAACTATCCTAATTAGTTGCATGCATATATGAAACTTGAATGGCAGTAGCCAATGATCAAAATATTGATTCACTTCTCACAGGCTGTTAAGATCAATTAGTTTAATTTTCTCTGCGTGGCTAATGTGCAATACGAGCTCTAAGCTTTGCTTCTTAGCTCTAAGCTTGTGCGGGCAGGGCGAACAAATAATGGAAGAGGCTTATCAATATATATCAATGAAAACCAGCCTTGCCCCCATGTGGAGTGGCTCGCTCTAATGTGGAAATGGGAGGTTCCAATTAAACTAAAATGCTTCACTTGGCTGGTTATTCATAACCGGATTCTTACATGGGATAACTTGATGAAGACGGGCTTAATTGGTCCGGGTAGAAGCCATCTTTGTGGGTTGGCTTTTGAAGATTCTCTACACATGTTTCTGCACTGCCCTTTTTCCTCCCCCATATGGGAGGAAGTAATCAATTCCCTTGAGATTGACTGTGTGGTGGACAGGTCTTCCATTATTGCTTGTCTTGTCTCTTGGTCCTCTGGCCAGAAAGCTTTCAGAATGGTGCCACTGTACATTATTTGGGGCATTTGGAGGTGTAGGAACGCCTTATTTTTTAGAACATTTCTCCAGATGTGAGCTTGAGAATTATTGCCTATTTTAATGAGACTGGTCCCTGGATAATATTTCAGGATATTGGAGTATCCTCTCCTATTGGATTTTTTGACGGGGCTCCCTTTGGTGGACTTTGTGTCTGCGGGGTTTATATCAAAATTTATCCTTCTCGGGCCTTTCACTTTTATTGGTCTCGAGGCCCTGGTTCTAATTGTAGGGTGGAGATGGTTGCATTCTGGGGGGCTCTTCAGTGTGCAGCTTGGCTCGCCATTGAGAAGATTTTGATTGTTGGTGACTCCAAATCGTTCATCGATTGGGTACAGGACAGGAACTCTCTAGAGGTGCCTTCCTTGTCTCATTGGATGCATAATATTAGGCTTCTGGTGCCCTCATTCCGCGATATTTCCTTCAGCACATATATCGGGAACAAAACACTTGTGCTGATGCCCTTTCCAAGTGCGACATCTCCCTCCAGTCAGTTTTGATAGATTTTGATTTTTTGGTCAATGGAGCTGTCCAGGGATCGGGGTATTTCGAACCCTAGTTCTGCTAGGACTCCTGGTTTCCCTCTGCTTTCACCATAGATTAGATTCTGCTGATATTCCTTAGGTCGTAGGTGGTTCTTGTTAACAGGGGCTCTTCTCTTTGATCGCTGGCAGATGTATTCCCTGTAGGGTTTTGTTTTTTCTGGAGTCTCAGTCTCTGGACTTTTTGTTTTTTCTGTTCGCTCTGTTTTATTGCAGATGATCCTGGTAGTTGATGGGATCCGTATTGCTCCTTTTTTGTATCTTGATCTATGTTTTGTCAAGCTAATCTGCTTTATGCTTCTATCTGGGTCTTCTGATTTCAGATAGGATCTATGTATTGAACTATGTAAACTCTTTTTTAATGAAAATTCTGATTTCGGATAGGATCTATGTATTGAACTATGTAAACTCTTTTTTAAAGAAAGATGTTCAGTTTTTTTTTTTTTTTTGTTTCCTGTTGAAAAAAAAAGCTTTGCTTCTTACGAGACATATGATTAGAATATACAGAAATTTTGTTTCACTTCTCACAGGCTGTTAAGATCAATTAGTTTAACTTCCTCTGCATGGCTAATGTGAAATACTAGCTCTAAGCTTTGCTTCTTACAAGACATATGATTAGAATATATAGAAATTTGCTGCTGCCACTAGTTGGTGGATAAGTTTGTCTGTTAATAATAGTCAGTCTTTGCTGGAACTGAACACAGTCAACTGAACACCATCAAATTTGTCTAGACATCTGATTTGCAATCCCATGTTTTCCTGTTTCTAGTCTTCAATGGTGTGGCTTGGGGACTTTGATTCCAAAAACTTTGGGATCTCAGAAATAGTATAGCTCAGTATATTTTAAAATTTTATAATATTATTGGGAATAAAAATTGAAATGTTTTGTTTGCTTAATGTGAAATGCCACGGAGCAGCATCAGCAAGAATTAAAGATAAGTGTCCTTCAAAAATTAGTCAACATGAATGACAGGTATTGATCTGTTGTCTTCTTTCAAAATGAAATCCACTTTTATTATTTTACATCATATGATTCTTATCAACGATGTTTTCTTTTTGTATAGAGATTTTTATAGTAAAAATTTAAAATAATTGTTGGAACAACCAAAACGATCCTATTATTTCCATCAGATTTTGATTTTTTCTGTCATATTATGGCTTCTATATTTACAATGTTTAAATAAATTTTTTGATTAGGTGTATTCTTATAAATTTTTTGATTAGGTGTATTCTTATTTTCTTTTATGTTTTTGTTCTTCATATTACAATCCAGAAGAAAACTTGCAAATTTGGTGCTACATGCAAATTCCACTACCTAAGATACAGAGAAAGAAGTTCATGATGGGCAGGTATGAATGTCTTGGACTACTCACTGCTCTCGGTTTGTTGTGGATTTTTTTGTATGCATCAATTTAGTGATATCATCTACCTTTAATGATAAGATTTTCCTTTTTAATATCGCATTGTCTTTTTACCCCTTACCTAAGTTATGCTCTGGACGTGGCTTTCATTAGAAATGCAACCTGGGTTCTATAATGAATGCCAGGGGAAATATGGCCCTACATAAGCCATTATTGTTGTTTCTAAAGATTACTCAACCGGATTTCTTTCATCCCCAACTTCCTTCAACTCTGATTCTTTCCCTTATCTTTATTTACTGCATACAGAAAGAGAAGGACTGAGCATTGAGCAACTATGGTGCCAACTGTACATTCCATCATCCATCATGCACGGGTCACCAGTTTTCACACCTGTACATTCTCCAACAACTCCTAGTTCTCATCCACACTCAGGAGGTCTGCCATCATGGTCAATCCCTCCCCTCGGAGTAGTGTCGGTTTCCCACCGGCTTACTTCTCCTGTAAGAAATTGTTGTTTAACTCTTCATACTATTTGGCTATTTTTGTTGTTTAATTGCATGATCTTTATTTTGCCTTGGAAATTTTATGAAATTTCAATTTTGTATGGCCAATTCTCTTTGTGATCAGTACCTCTGGCGATAAGGAACTAAGTTGAATGAAGTAAAGGTATTTGCATGTTTTCTACTTCTATGAATGGACTCTCAAAATTTTATGTCCCAAGCTGAGATTTGCCATGCAGCTTGCTTTGGGATGCCTTTTTTAATTTTTTCTTATGGTTTTGAGTGTGTGACTCTGGAGTTCGTGTGAAATAATTTGTGACATATATTACTTTTCTGAATGCTAGATCTATTGGGTAGTGCTTTGTACCTGTTATAGTATACGAAGAGGACTAATAAGTGTCATGGCATATATTAGTTATAGCGCATTTTTTTATTAGACATCTTCAAATACTTGAATATTTAGATTCTTCTGTCCAAATTGTAATAGGTAAAACAACTATTATCTTGATCTTTGTCTTAGATCTCGTAGCAATCATCTTGATTTACAAGTTGACATGGCTAAGTGTTTCGATCGAAGAGGACATCATTTAGAGTCTGTTCCCTTTTTCTCAATCGAAGTTTTTACATTGGTAGCGAGGGCAGGCAGGTTCAATTTCATCTCTGTTTGGTTAGTAACAAGCATTATGACAGTATTTAGCATCTGGATCCATCCCGCAGTTCCAGCTGCCATTTCTGGAAAGTCTGTTTGGATAGTGCTATGTACCATAAAAAAAAACTCGTTTCAGCATCAGAATACTATAAACTAAAGCATAAAATTGCATCTTTGATTGTATACATTACAGATGTTTTATGAAGTTTTCTTCTTCAGAAATTAAATTTGCATTGTTATGTGTATCCGTGGATTTGTTGGCATGAGAGCCTTTTGGCTGGCAACTGGACTTCTACCTTTCTTTCATGTTTCAAGTAATGCTATCTTAACAAGAAAGACATTTTTGAAATAATGATATAATAGGAAAGAGAGAAAAATTGGAGGCACAATGCAACAAGATGTATCATTCGGTTATTAACTTGGTAAATAGTTTTTGATTGACAAATTCTTTGGAAAGGATGTCAATTGGGTCATCTCTAGATGAGGGAAATGAAGAAGATTTTGTTCAACAAGCCCTTGGAAATGTGGAAATGGAAAGCTTGGCTCAAGAAATAAAGTCACCTCTAGAGGAACACATTGAAGCTAACAATGAACACGGCTTTCACTAACTACATGTCATCTTATGATATTTGCAAAGTAATTTTTATTTTAGGATTGTTTAATAGGATATATACAAAGTCAACATTTTTTGGTATTTCTATGTGAGGAAAAATCAAATGTTTTTAATTGGAAACTTTGTAGTTTTTTAAACATATCCTAAGTAATTGACTCTAAATAGCCCTCCACTTTTGTTTTGCTATCTTGAAAGTGAAGCTGTAACACTTTTTAATACAAAGATCAATTGTTTGTCAATTTATTTTTCTTATAAGAGTTTTGTTAAAATCAAAGTTCTCTCTAACAATGGCTATAGATAGCTATTAACATAACGAGTTGTCTTTAAGTGCGACTTGTTGAAAAGTTTTCCGTTTTATTTTCTGATCTAATTTTTCTAGTATCCGGCAGGTATTCATTGAAATCACAAATTTGATGGGTGGACTCTTCACAATCGAAGTGCCCCAAGGGTTTTTCAGGGTGCTGATCCATATATGCAGTAAAAAAACTAGTATAAACAACACGAATCAAGATTTCACCACAATAGCTCACCATAATTGACTCATTGCAACAACATAGCTTTGCAAATAAGCAACACTAACACCCCCTTAGCTAAGATTTTCACCGGATTCCGGCCAGAAATCTACCGAAAACTCCAAAAAGGCGCACTTAAAGACAACTCCTTAACATAATATTTCTTGATAAGTTGATTTTGAGGGTGGAGACCTACCTAGAGGACAATTGGCTTGCCTCATTCGGTTTAAATGAAATTGTGAGGTCATGGAATTCAATGGTTATGAATCTTTCAGTTATTGGGAATTCAATTGTTTTGAAATTTTCAATTCTTGGGTGGACTAACTCAGATCCTTGGGGACTATTTTTTTTGTTTTATGAATTTATCTAATGCTATAGAGAAACACATAAATTAAGGTCTTTGTGTTAGTTGAATCTAAATAGTTGAACTTTGCGGTTCTCTAGTAGGAATCACCACAAGTTTTTGAGGTAAAGATCTTGAATAGTTGGTTGCATGGTTGGGTCAAAGAGGTAAATAGAGTAGTTAAAAGGTTTTGTTCATTTTTTGTGCTCTTGTTTGATGGGACAATATTGAAGCTCATGTTTCTGGCTACAAGGGTCTAGATATATTGTTGTTAATATTATTTGCAAGGTCTTGATACCTTTGTGTTATCGCCCCTCATATTTGATGAACCAAGGTATGTAAACTTCAACCCACCTCCTGCTTGTGATTAACTCACTAGGATAGATATGGAAATGTGATAATTACAAATTGTCCTCCTAAATTGGACTTTATGAATTCAACATAAAAAAATCCAAGTTGAAATAATGAAAATGAAAGAACTTAATATGTGTTAAAGTGTTTCATGTTTTATTGGCCCTTTGAGTCTACTAACTTTGCCAAAACATACACTTTAATTGGAAGACCAATAATTAAAGCATCTACATCTAGCTTAAGAAAGGAAATTATATATACATCTCATGAAAAATATGCTCAATGGTATTAATCATACTGTGCCATAATACTAACATCAATTTATCACCTTGGGTGATCCATAATCCAACATAAACTCATACTAGAAAAGGGAATGGTTGACTCCATTGAGGAATTTTCAAATCAATTACTTGATTATCCTTAGAAATCATACCTTTAATAAAGAAAAGAAATGTATACCATAAGAGTTGTCCACTCCATAGGAAATACCATTAGACATAAAAACTTCTTGTTCTATCTTTGCTTCTATCTCTAATATGGAGGATAGACAATAAATATGAAGTTTCCTTAAAGAAGAAAATTGAATTTTTTTATTAGATGAAGTGTTAACCAAATTTTGAATCTATTTAATCAATACATTATTCACGTATAACTTAGAATGTGCGACATATGACTTAAGGAATTTAATTTAAAATGTGTCTTGTTATGATAGATTAACAGGTGGCATGTCTCTTATGTGTAAGTTATGTGTTTCACAAGTTAAAAATGGCAATGAACATAAATGCCACTTAAGTCCCTCTAGAGATAAAATTCTCTTGATAGTCCATGTTGAACTTGTAAAATGGATGGGGCATCAAAGATTTAATTATGTTTTTTTAAGCATAGTAGCTAGGAGCATTTGGAGGCTAATAAGATACCAAGGTTTATGGTAGGTAGTTATTACTAAAATGTACATATATTTTATATTTTGTGAATTCTCAATTGGATTCAAACAAAAATATGTACATGTACTTGTAAGGTCAAGAGAATCTAACCCAAACTCACGACAAGTGGTTTGAAGCAAAGAGGGTAACTTGTACCTGCTAAGGGGTTAGCTAGTGTGAGCCCTAGTTCATGACATTGACAACTTGTGGGAGTTGTGACATAGGAGAATGGGTCACTTGCATCACAAATATTTATTGATATTGAGGGAGATTGTCACTGGTCTTCCAGAATTTAGCGTAGAGCAACATGGTGTGTGCAAGGGATGTGCACTTGGAAAGTATGCCAAGACTGCTTTCCTAGCAATGAGATAAGGTCCAAGGGGATCTCAGATCTTGTACATACATATGTGTTTGGTCCTATGTTAGTTGCATCCTTGAGTGGGTTCCAATTACCATGTGACCTTCATTAATGGTTTCTTTAGGAGGATGTGGATCTACTTCATGAAGACCAACGATGAGGTTTTTGGTTAGTTGAAGGAGTTTAGGGCTCTCATGGAGAATTAAGAAAAGAGGAATATTAGAGTTATGAGTTCAGTTAATGGGGGCGAATATAACTCCAACGACTTGAAGAATTTTTGTCAGGAGGCAAAAATTAAAAAGGAGCTGGCAATACCTTACAACCCACAAAAGAATGGGGTTACATAGAGGAAGAATAGGGCCATTGTTGGACTTGCCAAGGCAATGATTCATGACTAGGATATGCCCATGTTTTTGTGGGCAGAGGCATGTAATATGGCAGGGTATGTATAAAACATGTCCTCATAAGGTCTCGGGGGACAAGACTCTTGAGCATGTATTTACAGGGTGACACTGGACGTTGGCCATTTTTGTATATTTGGTTGTCCAATATATTTCCACATACCTTGGGAGAAAAGAACAAATTTGCAACCCTTAATATAGAAGGGCATCTTTGTGGGGTATATAAAGACTTCATAAGCATATAGAGTATATATTCCAGTGAAAAGGAAGACTATGGTGAGGCAAGATGTCAGGTTTGAGGAGGGTTGAGCATTCAAGAAGTTACATGAGCCCCTTCCAGTCGGTATAGAGGAAAAGGAGTAGGGGGCTTCAAAGATTGAGGAGAGACCATCACCACCTAGAAGAAGAATTCAATCTTTAGGTCAAGAGAAGGAGTTGGAGGCTCTTTCTAGTTTTGTCTAAAAAAAGCCGAGATGGGCAAAGTAGACACTAAGAGATGCTTAGGAGCATGTCGAGCCTCCTAGGAGTACTTTTAGGAAGAGAAAAACACTAAGACAACCTTCTAGTTATATGGCTCTCATGAGTAGCATAATGGATTTCAAGCCTATTAATTTTGAGGAGGAAACAAGCCAATCGGTTTGGAGGGATGCCACGATGGAGAAGTATCACTCCAATATGAAGAATGATGTGTGGGACATTGTGCCAAGGCTAGAAGGCAAATCAATTGTGAGCTCTAGATGGATCTATAAGATCAAGCATGTTGCAGATGGCAATGTTGAGGAGTAAAAAGTGAGGTTTGTGGTGAGAGGGTTTTCACAAAAAGAGGGAGTGGACTATGGAGAGACATTTGCTCCAGTCACCATGTATACTTCTATTTAGGTGGTTGTATATATTGCTTCAATGATGGGGTGGAGGATACATCATATGGATGTGAAGACAACCTTCCTCAATGGGGTTATTGAGGAGGAGGTGTACATTGAGTCACCTAAAAGCTTTGAGATACATAGGAGGGATTCTCATGTGTGGAGGTTGAATAAGTATTTATATGAACTAAAGCAAGAACCAAAAGCATGGTACTTAAGGAATGATGGGCACTTATTGAGCATGGGCTTCACCAAGATTGCAGAGGTGAATCCCAACTTGTACTTTACATTAGTTGGAGATAATCCACTCATCTTGGTGTTGTATGTTGATGATATATTTCTCACATGGTCAAAGAAGCTCATCAAGGTGTGAAAATAGTAGTTGGATTTAGAGTTTAAGATGAAGGATATATGCTATTGAAATTCAACAAGATGATGAGCTTAGTGAAAAGAGTCGCCTTCACTAAGTGGGCCTGCAGGCTATTTTTGGCGCAAGTCTATTTTTAGACATGGTGATCATATTTCAGAAGTTGCAGGATGCTCTTTGTGGATGGTTGATCAAGTTGGAAAAATGGATGAAATTCTATTTTTAGAATATTGGGCAAAGTCTATTTATAGATCGTCGATCTAAAAATAGATGCATGTCGATTATGATTAGTTCTTAATAATAATCAGACACTAAACAACAACTTATTCTCTTGGAGCACTTTGTTTCAGTGCACCGATGTGGCACATCAGTGGGCTGAGGGAATTACACAATTCCCAAGGGTTTACTGGAGCTCATGCATGGAGGACTCAGTTAGAACTCAAGTGGCAGAGTTATGACACAGTTGGAAGAAGTAGTTATGGAGTTGTATTCAGTTTAACTCAGTTAGACTCAGTTGAGCTAGTTGTATCTACTCTAACTAAATGATACACTAGTGAGAGTGGAGTGAATTAATTAGTTAATTAATTCACAAATAATAACTCATTAATCAACTGAACAATACAGCAGTTAACTATAGTGCATGGCAGTTCCAGTGGAGACCCAGTGGAGAGATAGGTGAAAGGGCAAGATAGACTATTTGTTGTGACTATAGTGATGCATTGATTGCATCACACACGCATTGGGGTTGCCAATGAGGATTGCGCAGTCAGGGCAAGGGTAATTCAAATTCATTCAGAGCTATTCTTCAACAGGGATTGTGCAGCGGAGGCAGGCTAGCAGGTGGCAGAGATCGGTGCATGGATTTGCAAGATATTTCTTGATTAGTGTATGATGATTGTACTGTACTGAGAGCTTGATAAGCTTTGTAAGAGGATTGTCATATGATTCCATGATACATAATATATAGTTGGGGTTTTCAGCTTCAGGCTTTCCCGGTTAAAAACTGTGTTATGTGCAATTGATTTTTGTTTATGCTTCACATGTGTGTGAAATTAATTTAATGCAAATATATTAACAAGTGGAATGATTCAGTATCTTGCATAAAGTTAAATAGTGTGAGATCAGATGAATCTAGGACATATGCATGCTTAGTGCATATAATTTCTACATGGTATCAGAGCATTGTTGATTGAAGATTGCAATTGTGAAGTGAGTTTGTGCTGGTGGACAATTCGAATTTGCTACAAAATATTCTTGGTGCAGAAGTTGAGTATACATTGAAATGGCTTTCAATGGGTTGCGATTGGAGTATGCCCTTGATGGGAGCTTGAATTACATAGCTTGGAAGGACAAGATGGAGCCGGTGCTGGAGGATAATGGGCTGAAGGAGTTCATCGATAGCGATGTTCCTAAGCCGGGATCTTATTATACTTTATTTTTTATTAGTAGAGTTAAAATTATATCATGCCTATATACTTTTAATTCTAGAGTATACTGGTTTACTAGCTCTCACTATCGAAGGTCCCTAAATTTGCAATAAGTAGAATAAAACAAGTTTTTTTCAATTTTTTATGGGAAGGGAAGAAAGATTGGGTTGACTTTCATTTGGAAAAGTGGGAGTTGTTGTCTCAACCTAACTCTTGTGGAGGATGGGGATTTAAGAATCTTCACTGGTTCGACTCAACTCGGGAAATGAAAAATCTGTGGCGAGTGATCATTGGTACAGGTCTTTAGAGCTCAATAATCACTAAAAAAATACTTGAAATACTGACCCTTTTCAGAATGGATCTGAATGGCTCAATCCTCAACCTACAAAGGAGGATCAAATATTTGGAAAGGTTTGGTGATTATTGTGCCTTGGATAAAAGCGTGGTTGGCGTGGGATATCGACAATGGTAATAACATCAAGCTAAGAGTGGAACCATTCATTGTAGGAACATCATTTTTCAAAATGTCAGAGGATCTTATTAATCAGTTTAATGTAGATGGTATACCAAGGCTTATTCACACATTTATGCTAAGCTCCAAAGTCAACTTCAATGGCAAATGTAAGACTTTGGTGGATTTTGGTCTGCAGGGTAATCTAACAATGGAGTGGAAGGGTGTTGAAAAGTCAACAAAAAATGTGTCTAATTTAATTTTCCCTTAATTAAATTGGACAATAAAATGTAATCTTATGTCATAATCACTTGTAATAGTTAACTAAGTATGATAAACTCAGTTAGCTCATGAATTTGGAGTTGAGGGTGGTTGGTGAGACATGCAGAGTGATTCTATTAGTTATTGAGTCCAAGTTGCAATTGTGCATTATTTTAATGCATGAGAAATCCGTTAACTCAATTAATTGAGTTAAAATAAGTTAAAATAGTTGTAATTGTTTGTTACACTAGTGAGAGGTCAAGTGAATTAAATCATATTTAATTCACATGCAATGATCTGTCATGTAAACTGATGATTTACTATTAATAGCTGCATGCATGTCATTTCTGATGGAGACCCAGTTGAGACAAAGGTTAAAGGGATGTTAACTATCAGTTGTATTATTAGCACACTGCCTGCATGCAGTAATACACCCATAGGATTGCCCATGAGCATTGCACAGTTTTGGAAGGCTGAAATTCCTAAAGAATAGGCATTGCATTCCACATGAATTGCGTAAGCAAGGTAGGCTGAGAAGAGGCTGAAAATTGGCTAAGTGTTGGTTGATTTTGTCCGGATCAGTGTGAGAAATTTGTGAGAGTGCAACGGACTCTTGTGAAAAGAGTGCATTGTAATTGTTTCATGATTCCTTGGTGAATATACAATAGAAGATAAAGGGGGTTTGAGCAGCAAACTTTCCCCAGGAAAATATCTGTGTTGTGGATTGATTTGATTCTTTATTTTACTTATTGTGATTGGCGATCATGTTTATTTTACGCAATTGATTTGTAGAAGGATTCAGTATCTTGCTTTAGTACATTTCATGATTGGATTGAATCCATTGGTATACACATTGTTTTCATAATTTCTACATGGTATCAGAGCGCAGGAAATCACTATAGTGGAGAAGAAATTGAGTTTGTGCTTAATAGCATTCGAATTTGCAGAAATATTCTTTGGTGCGACATGTGGATCAAGATGGCTTTCAATGGCTTGAGATTGGAATATGCACTCAAGGGCATTTCTAATTATATTGAGTGTAAAGACAAGATGGAAGCAGTTATGGAGGACAACGGGTTGAAAGAATTCATTGAGAATGACATTCCCAAGTCCGCAACAACATATGCCGCTCTTCTTGATGCTTGGAAAAAGAAGGTTGCAAAGGGGAGGAGGATATTATTAGAGGGAGTACGAAACCGCATTGTCTCAAGTCTCCATGGAAAAGCGATTCCATATGCAATGTGGAAGACTTTGACTAATATGTTTCAGAGTAGCAGTGACCACAAAAAATTGGCACTGAAGGACAAGCTCAGGAAAATCAAAATGGAGAAAGGCGACACTATTCCGAAATATTTAACCAAGTTCATCCAATGTTGAGATGAGCTTGGGAGTGTCGGAATCACTGTAGCAGATGATGACTTAGTGAGCCTAGCTCTTCTAGGTCGTCCCAAGAGTTTGCATAGTTATCAGGACTCTGTCAATGGGAGGGAGAAGCTACCAGATTGGGAACGACTTTGGTCGGATTTGGTACAAGAATAATTCAGGCGCAATAGCAGGGATGGATCCTCATCCAAGACAGATGATGAGGAAAATTGCGCCTTGGATAGAAAGGAAAAGAAGGGGAAGGGAAAGAATTCCTATTCCAAATCTGAGACTGGCAAAGAAGGCAAGAAGCATGACATGTCGAGAGTGAAATGTTTTCACTGTCACGAGCATGGAAATTATGCCACTAATTTTCCACAGAAGAAGAAGAACAAAAAGGCTTCAGGATCTGCAGCCGGTGAGGCTTTGGCCTCGCAATTTGAGTTGGACTTCTCGCTCATTGCATGCATGTTGTCTAGTGCGATGGGATCAGTGTGGTACTTGGATAGTGGTGCATCTTTCCACATGACGAGAGACAAAAAACTTTTCAGTAGCTTGGAGGAGAAGGATCTCCAAATGCATATAGAAATGGGTGATGACAGGAGGTATAACGCTATCAAGATCGGTACAGTTACCTTCCAAAGACAGTCAGGTAAACCCTTCTTACTAAAAGATGTCATGCATGTACCAGGATTGAAAAATAATTTGGTTTCAGTTGCAATGTTGGAGGATAGAGGTTATGATGTGGTTTTCAGTGAAGGGAAAACATTCCTTTGTCACAAAGCCACATGACAATCCAAGAATATTGGGATTCGTGTGAAGAATCTCTACAAAATTGATGTAGATGACTGCACAACATTGATGGGTAAAGCAGACAAAGTGGTGAGTCGGGACGAGGGTGAGTTATGGCATAGGATATTGGGCCATCTACACCACACAGCTTTGAAGGTCATGCAACAAATTTATACAAGGCTTCCAAAGGGTACTCTTGCGCAGATATACACATGCAAGGGATGTACCACGGGGAAGTATGCAAAGGCCAATTTTGACGAAAAGGAGAATCGAGCAGCGAGAATCCTTTAGAGAGTTCACTAAGACGTGTATGGACCATTCTCTACAGCTTCGAGAACAAAGCACAGGTATTATGTGATCTTTGTTGATGCTTTTTATAGAAAGTGTTGGATCTACTTCATGCAAAAGAAAGATCAGACGTTCTCAAAACTTTTTGAGTTCAAAGCACTGGTTGAAAAAGGCACGGGGAAAACAATGTTACCGATGAAATAGGTAACCGCAATGTTACCTACTTTTTCTTGGTAGCATAAAAAGCACCCGATTTTGAAAAGTGGTGATGCAGAATCACCATTTTTTTTTTTGGTGCTCATTTTTGACACTCTAATATTTTTATTTATGAAGAATGAATATTTGTTTTAAAATGTTAGTGAATTTCATGTTAATTTTGAAATGTATTGATGCAGCATCAACTCAGCGTCAACCTTTTTTTTTTAGAGTGGTGATTTTCATGATAATTTTGAAACATATTGATGCTGCATCAACATTTTTTTTTTAGAGCGGTGATTTTCATGCTAATTTTGAAACGTATTGATGCTACATCAACCTTTTTTTTTTAGAGCGGTGATTTTCATGCTAATTTTGAAACGTATTGATGCTGCATCAACTTTTTTTTTTAGAGTGGTGATTTTCATGTTGGTAATAAAACACAAAACTTAGATAAAAAAATATACATAAAAACAATAAAAAAAAACCCAATAAAAATGTAAAAAAAACAAAAATAGCTCGTAAAAATAAAAAATTTAAACAAAAATAAATAAATAAAAACAAAAATATTTGAAAATTATATCAAAGGAAATGACAAAATTTGAAAAAAAAAACACATAATTTAAAGAAAAAAAAAAAAATTGACCAAAAAAATTAAAAAAAAAACATAAAAAACATTTTTTTTAAACTTATTAAAAAAAACCATATTAAAAATTAAAAAAAAAAAATTTAAAATAATTAAAATTACAAAATTAAAATTTAGATTAAAAAAAAAAAATAAAAATTTAAATTAAAAAAATTAATAATAATAAGAAAAAAAATACAAATTTTAAAATTAACAAAAAAACCAAATTAAAAAATAAAAAATAAAATAATAATAATAATAATAATAATAATAATAATGAAAAAAAACACATGCAAATAATTAAAAAACAAATACACATAAATTTAGTGCTTTTTTTTTAATGAAACAATTTATAGATTTTAAAAATGAAAAACTAAATAAACTAAAAAAATTTAAAAAAAAAACAATTAAATTAAATTAAAATTTAAAAAGTTTAATAAATAAATTTTAAATTTTAAATTTTAAAAAATAAGTAATCTATAATATTAAATATGAAAATAAAAGAAAATTAAAAAAAAATTTAACAAATTGAATTTAAGATAAAAAAATTGAATAAAAAAAAATTTAAATTTTTTGAAATTAAAAAAAATTTAAAAGAAATCAAATTAAGATAAAAATATTAAAAATTAAAAAAAAAAAATTAAAATCAAATCAAATAAAAAATATACATATATATTAAAAAAAAAAAACAACAAAAACTAAAATAATAAAATTTAAAAAAAATAAAAACAAAATAAAAACAAAACAAATTATATTTTAAATAAAAAAATTAAATTTAAAAAAAAAAAAAAAATTGAAATAAAAAAAAAAAATTTAAAAAAATCAAAATAAAAAAAATCAATTTAAAAAAAAAAAAATAAAAAAATTAAAAAAAAAACCATTTAAAAAAAAAAATGGCGGCGGTGGTGGTGGTGTGGCGACGGTGGTGGTGGTGGGGGTGGCGCCACCCGGCCCTCCCCACCTAGGCGGCGGCGGAGGCCGGCCCGTGGGCGGGCGGGTGGCTGCGCACCACCACCGCCGCTCCAATTTTATTTTATTTTTTAATTTTTTTTTTTTAAATTGGTTTATTTTTTTTTAATTTTTTTTTTTTAAATAGATTATTTTTTAATTTTTTTTTCAAAAAATTTAATTTTTTTTTTTAATTTAATTTTTTTATATAAAATATAATTTGTTTTGGTTTTTTTTCTAATTTTGTTTTTATTTTTTGTAAATTTTATTATTTTTTTTTGTTTTAAATTTTCTTTTTTTATTTATTTTGTTAGTAATTTTTATTAAATTTTGCTTCTTCTTTTTTATGTAATTGATTTTTTTTTTTTAATTTCATAAATTTCCTTTATTATTTTATAGAATTTAATAAATTTTGTATTTTTTTTAAATTTATTTGAATTTAATGTTGTTTTTTAAATGTTTTACTTTTTTATTAATTGTTTTTTTTGTTAATAACATAAAATTTTTATATTTTTATATTTCAATTAAAATTGTGTATTCAAAATTAGATTTTTTTTTAATTAAACTTATTTTTTTTAAATTCATTTGTTTTTAAATTTTTTTTATTTAATATTATTTTTTTTTTCAATTTTCCGTTTTTAATTGATTTTTAAAGTTTTTATTTTAACAATGATTTTTTTTTCTTTTATATATAAATTTTATTTTTTGTTTCAAAATTTATTTGTTTATTTGTTTATTTATTATAATTTAATATTTTTGCTTTTAAATTTATTTGTTATTTTAATATTAATTTTTTTTTTAATTTAATAAAATCTAGTATATATACATATTTTAATTTAAGTTCATATATATATATTTTATTTTTTATAATTTAAATTCAATTTATTTTTTTTAGTTTATTTGTTTTTTTAATATATATTGTATTAAATTTAATATTTTCATTGTATTTTATTTTTATTTTTTATTTTTAATTAATTTTTCATTTTTTTACTTTCAATTTAAATAATGTTTTCTTTTTTTAATATTTTTATTTTAAATTTTTAAATTTATTAAAATTTAATATATTTCCTTAAATTTAATTTTTTGTTTTAATTTTTTTTTTTAAATTTTAAATTTAATAAGCATTTTCTTTTTCTTTTTTAAATTTAATTTCTATATTTAATTTTTTATAATTTCCTTCTTTTTTTTTTCTTTTTTTTTTTTAATTTAATATTTTTTTTTTTTAATTTCTATATTTTTTGAAATTTTAATCTTAAATTTTTTTTGTTTATTGTTTTATTTTTTTTTTCTTTTTTTCTTTTTTTTTTTTTATTATATTTGAATTAAAAATTTTATTTTCTTTTTATTTTTATTTTGTTTATTTTGTTTATTATTTTTTATTCCTATATATTTTTAAATTTTAAGCTTTAAAATGTTTTTATTTTTTAAATTTATTTTTTTTCTTAAATTTTAGGTTTTTTTTTAATGTTTGAATTTTAAAAATTAAAAAATGTTATTTCTATTTTTAAAAATGTCAAAAATATGAAAGAATTTTTTTTTTTGTTATTCCAGCATCAACTAGTTTTGTTTTGAGGGTGTTTTTTCAATCCTTTTTTCAACAAACAATTTTGTTTTTAGCATAATTTTAGAAAATGTTGAAATTTGACCTTAAAAAAAACAAGTGCGTTCTGGAATACACACTTTTTTTTGGGGGGGTGTTTTTTCAATCCTTTTTTCAACAAACAATTTTGTTTTTAGCATAATTTTAGAAAATGTTGAAATTTGACCTTTGAAAAAAAACAAGTGCATTCTGGAAGACACATTTTTTTTTTTTGGGGTGCTTTTTCATGTTTTTTGAGAGTTTTTGGGCTAGAGTTCCCGTTTTGAGGTCAGGTTACCTATTTCTCAGTATGCTTTGTATTTGGAAAGCATATGAAGGCTTTGAGGTCTACAGCATGATGCATGGGTACATCTCTACTTGAATTAAGAACTTTTGTAGCAAAGAAGGAATTGAAGAGAGTTTATTGCACCTCTATAACACCACAATATAATGGGGTCGCGAAATAAAACAGAACAATTGTAGGTGCAACCACGGCCATGTTAGCATGATTGAGACTCTGGTATCTGTGGGTGGAGATACAACACAACGTGTTTAATGTGAAAACCACTAGTCCTCATCGGATACTTGGCATGAGTACACTAGAGGAGGATTTTTATGGTAAGAAACCTGATATTTCATATTTTAAAATTTTTGGCTCATCTGTGTATGTGCATGTGACCAAAGACACCAGGAAGAAAATCAAACCAATAGCTGAGATTGGGATATTTGCTGGGTATAATGATAATCCCCACAACTATTGGGTGTATTTGTGAAACAACAGGATGATTGTTGTGAGACGGGATATAAAATTTGATGAGGATAATGCCATGCAATTGTCCCTTGAGAGGGAGCTGGATTTGCATGCAGATGATGAAATCTTGGTTCCAAAGGATGAACCTGAAGATGTGGAGCAACCACATGTGGAGGATCATGGAGTGGAAGAAAACACTCATGCAGAGCCATCCACTGGAAATGTTAGAAGGCGCACCATGAAGGATGATAGATTGAGACTTGATGCGGCAGAACATGTAGGAGCACTATCCTTTAGCATGATGAGACAAGTCTCTGGAAACGGGTTTCTTTGGATATGCTCTTATGAGTCAATGTGTTGTGACAGAGACATCTTCCTTTTAGGAAGCATTGCAGCAACCAATTTGGTTTGATGCCATGGTTGAGGATTATGACTCCATCGTCAAGAACATTGGATGGGAAATTGTCCCAAGACCAGTCAGAAAATCAGTGGTTAGATCTAGATGGATCTATAAGGTGAAGTAGGCGGCAAGTGGGAGTGTGGAGAAGTACAAGGCTATATTTGTAGCCCAGGGATTCTCACAAGTTGAGGGGATTGACTATGAGGATACTTTCACAGGTTCTGAGATGTCATTGATTAGATCTGTCCTTGCCTCTCAACGGATGGGGTGTGGTCTGTGAGATGGATGTAAACTACGGAATTTCTAGTAGTTTATTGAGGAAGAAGTGTACATAGAGCAACCAAAAGGTTTTGAGATCTTTGACAATGAGTCACATGTATGCAGGCTCAAGAGAGCATTGTATGGGTTGAAGCAAGCACCTCGTGCTTGGTACACCAATATTGATAGTTATTTCACTGGGTTGGTCTTCGTGAAGAGTGAAGCGGATGCGAACCTGTACCAGCTTGTGGTTGATGGTAAGCTTTTTATTATCATAATTTATGTTGATGATCTATTTTTGACAGGTGATGAGCAGCTCATAAATTCTTGCAAAGAGGATCTTGGAAGAGAGTTTGAGATGAAGGAAATGGGACTCCTTCACTATTTCCTTGGTTTGGAGAAATGGCAGCAGGATGGTGAGCTATTTGTTTCTCAAGGAAAGTATGCCAAAGAGATTCTGAGTAAGTTTCACATGGAGAGTTGTAAACCCATGGAGACTCCTTTTCCAGGAAACTAGAGAGAAGGAAGATGCTACTTCGAATTAAGTGGTGGAGCGCTACTTGTTGGACTGTATTAATCACTATTAAATGACTAAGACGATTACACATAAATTATCAATCTAGAGACATCTTTTATTTCAATGACAGTTGCACTGTCTGTGCTAATACATCAAACCAAAAGAAAAATAAAAATAAAGAGGAATCGTTGATGAATCAATTGTTGAAACTTAATACTCATGTAGGAATAAAAACAATCTATAGGAATGTAATCATGCCTCAATTAAACGGTACCTAGCGCGCCACACAACAATTACACCAGCTGGTATTTCTAATCACATCTGTGTAACAACATAATAATATCGAAATTGAAGCAGATATAACATCAACAACACTTCCACCAATACACAAAGCAAATACGAAATATAATACATCCGTTGCAGTCCCTGCTAAAGAGGAGGGCCCTTCCTCCCTAGTAGGGCACATGAAGAGATAGAAAGTAAATGGAAATTAAACCAGACAACACATGTAACAACAATGTGATATCTTTGTATTAAAGTGACCAAAATTACAGAGCCAAAATTAATACTGTTCTTTGCCAACCCTTTGACCTCAAGGGTCGAGAGTTATATAATGGTTACATGTTCAGAAAAACGAGGAACGGATCAGTCATGAGAATCTTACGATTCTCATGCTGAGCAAAACAAGATACATGTTAAGCAGAATTATGAATTATAGATAAATCATTCTTCCCTAGACAAGCGCTAATCTAGAACAATAGGTCAAATACTTTACGACTATATTTCCTAACTGTAAATAGACACACAGAATGAAACAAGAAGCTTACTTGGAGTCCAAGCGCTTCCAAAATCTCCTTCTGTCGCTTTTGCTGTAGCTTCAAATTCCAGCCGGCTGTGCAAAATATTTCCTGCAAGAATGAATACTAGACAACAAGAGATAGCAATAATACAGGTGTCTATTCAAGTTATTTAGCTAAATCAATAAAGCATAAACCATATATATCAACTAAGAAATCATGATATAGAAAATCAAAGCTTATATAGATGCATTTAGGGAAAAATAAGCAGTAATATTTATTGATGATAGAAGGGGAGGTTACAACCCAGTGATTGATTTAGTGTCACCATCTCCAGCAGCATCCCAGCCTCATCACAATGCAAATATCTCCAGCAATATGTGACTCAAATCAAACCCTCAATTGAAATTCCACCAGCATTTCTCTACTCAAATTCTTCCTTCTCAAACAATAAGATCTGTGCTCAATTTATAGAGGAACTGAAGGTATTTTTACAATCAATGTCTTTCCAATAATAGGCAAGACATGTTCCCAATCTTGTAGATGCCAAATGGACACTTGGATTCAAAGCTTGACACATGTGAACTCTTCTAGAAGGCACTGGCCAAGTGGAGATTCCAGAACAATGAGAATTTCGCTCCCAATGTGACCAACGCACCTGTGAATGTCGGGAAGTGCTTTGCAGAGCAGCCTTGCATGGGGCTACCTGCATATGCAATGCACTTTGTCCCTTTAGAGGCAGCGTTGATGAGTTCTCATATGATATATTATAAACTTTAAATCTTTGAAACCTTTGCAAATGAAAGTAATGTATGATTTGTATTGGTCTTTGTTTTAGGGCATATAGCAACTTGAAATGATAGGGGATGATAAACCCTATTCATTGGTCCTAGAGATGATGCCTAGTTAACCGGGTCATTGGGAATGGAGCCCAAATTGACCTATAAAAAATTCCCCTTTAAAGGATGAAGTCAGAATAATAATTAATTAATTTTTATTGAAATGCTTTACAATGTGATGGGTTGGAGATGAAGCAGAGTGGCGACTTGCATCAATCTTACAATACATTACATCATGATATATCCTCTTTGATCATAATTACTAAGGGTATGCATTCCCATGTTCAACACATAAATAATCTAATAACATGTACATAATTCAGAAAGTCATCTACATTGTAATGTTGCCCAATACAGACATGCCTACAGATATAGGCCCATGTTCGGATGACGATCTGTATGTAAGGTCACCGTACAGATGATTTGTACAAAATTCCTGAAATCGCAACTCGGATGGATGAAACTAGATCTGAGATCTTCTTATCTTGTTCACTCGATCATTCGGGTACTAGTCTAGCCATGTGAATATATGATTTGTAGTCGAACATGGAAAGACATCGTTTGATTACCAACCAATGATGTGAGCTGTTAACAAACGCAAGTGAACCACCATTAATGTCAATGGCCCTCAAGGTACTGCAGTACATTTTTTAAGGCGTGAATATATGATTTGATGTCGAACGCCAAACAAAATATTTCGGTCAAATGTCCAGAAGCGAGGATCTTGTCGATGCTATAACAAGCCTCATGGTACTGAAAAATAATGTTTCTAAGTGAAATTCCTAGATAATGATTTGTCGTTGACAGGAAGCCACCTTATTGTGAAACCAGAGATATTGATTTCAGAGACAAAGGTATGACTTGATATATCAATTTTCAGGGATGACAGTCATGAGAATGAAGGTTTATGAGTATTGCAGATGGATGAGTATTCACTGGATGACTTCTCTTGAACATATCGATGACACTGAGATGAGTTGGCAGCATTGACCCAAACCAAAGTGAAGGTATGATGAACCATAGGTATGAATGAACCGTCAAGAAGATTACCCAACCCAAACAGTCACAGACATGGAGTGAAGGAAGTGTCATGTTCAAGAGCGACTTGCTACCATAAAGAATTTTGCTCACTTTTCCCAAATTTTCTCCGGTCATTTGTCGACCAGTACCTCTTTATTTTTTAACAAGCTTGAGGAGGATAACATTTGCTTGATCTATAATTCAACCCTTCGGGCGAATAATATACCGCTATTTAATAATTTAACGAGTCTAGCGATGAATGAAACTTGATTCTTGCCATGATCGACAAGTCCGTCACTATTTTATGTTTTAACGAGCTTAATGACAGTGACAACCCGGTCCTTTTTCATATTTATAGAGTTTGAAAAAGAGGACGAAAGAAAACTCCAAAAGTAATTTTTGGTAAAGTTGTCGCTCAGATCCGAAAAAGTGTAAAATAATATCTGAGAGAACCTCTTTAGTCATGTTCGACTAAGGTATTCCTTTTTCATAAATAATCTATCTCAGTCCGAAAAAGGGTTAAACTTATACTGAGTAGATATCAATTCATTTACTTTTATGAGCTTGAAAAGACAAGTGCTTGACAATCTTTTCACATTATCGGAGTCTGAAAAGAGCTAAAAGAAGACTCCAGGGGTTCCTTTTTCGCTGTTATCGAAGTTAGAAAAAGAGATAAAAGTGCGCTTCAAATCCTTTTTCATTTTTAACAAAGCTCAAAAAATAAGGAGAAAAAGTATGCTTTGTGGTCAAATCATTGTTGAAATAAATCTGCATGACTAATCTGTTTGTCAGTTGTAAGACCTGTTTCAGAGCAACACCAAATGGATTAAAAATACCTGTTTCATGATAAAAACATAATAAAACTAAAGTCATAACAATAAATATAATTTTCAAATAATTAAATGACTATTAAAAGTAGGTTCACTATTCATTTTTATCATTCCAAAGTTACCATTTGCATTTTGTAGCTCTGAACCTGATTTTTCCCCCGAACTTCAGTTGCTGATTGCGATCATTTTCATGGACAGATTTCGTTGCCGTATGATCCAGGTTAGTGCCATGAACCTCCTCTTTCCTTCAGTATTCATTTCATTTCCAAATTCTGCAAATTTTTAGGGTTTTAAGGCCCCTAGGGTAAATTCTGCCCAAAAAGAGGGCAACGCACCCCTGAATGTCAAAACCTGCATTGCATAGCAAGTACAGTGAAGGTACTTGCACATGCAACACACTGACTCTTGTTAGGGAGTGCATTGGGCGCAATCTAGATTTTTGCTTCTCACATTATGCTCAAAATTTGCCTAGTTTTTTGCATAAATTGGAATCTAATGGATCTTATGGTTGTATTTCAGGTTTCCATAGGATTACAATGACGATTACATCGAGAGAAAGAGAACATGAAGAATGAGATATGATTGCCCTAAATGATCCGGGTACAGTAAGAGCCTAAGAGATTGTAGACTGCTTAAGTGCTTCAGGTTTTCGGGGATGATGCAACAAATAGAACTCTTGGAGCTCTTAGTTTGAGCATGGGATCTAGCTATTGAGGCATTTCATATTAAGAACCAAGTGGTTCCCATAACAGTCGAGGATGTATACTTTCTCATAGTTTTGTCGAGGAGAGGCTTTCCTATTTCACTCTCAGGGTCTATTGTTGGAGGGGAGACTGTGAGAGATTATATTCTGCAATATTACTATCCAAGGGTAGAGCCAAGCAAAGATGGAAAGATAAACATCTGGGATGTTAGAGATTTGCCTTTGAGAACTATCCTTTTCATGATCGCAAAACTTGCTGGCACCATTACACTACATGTAGCGAATAGATCGTATATGCAGTATGCACTAGAGTGATTGGAGCCAACATTCTTCAACTGGTCTGAAGCTGTTCTTTCTTAGATAAAAGAACAACTGAACAAATCAAAGGGAGGAAGGAAGAAGAATTTCAGTTATGTTTCAATCCTTATATCCTACGCTTTAGAATGGATTCCACTGATGGAGCCACAACATGTAACACTAGATTTGTCTAATCCTATTGATCTGCAGATGTAGATATGGGTAGTACTCATGGGTAGGCATGCAGACCAATCTACCATTGTGTTCTCGACTAGGCTCTTTGCCTGGTTTCGGCGACAGATCATCGTTATTGATGAGTATGCATACACAGGCGTTGATTTCCGAGGAGATCCAAATTAAGCATTACCAGAAGGCACTTAGTGGGGTGCAATGGGTAAGAATGTTTTGACCATGTTTTTTTTTTTTTCTAAGGTTTATACAATGTTTTTGTTTTTTGATGTGTTCCCAAGAATAAACTAAATGTTTGATGTAATGCAGATGTTGGTCATGTTCAACTAGTAGAGGAACCAGTGCGCGAGGCAGATGTGCTAGTAGAGAGGGCTGTCAGGAGAGCAGTCCTTCAGAATCTTGATATGGCTGAGACTCTGGCTAAGCTTTGGCAGCACATAAAGGCGTTGACATTCGGGATTCCGGATTGCCGGATCGAAGAGTTACCCATGCGACTGCAGCGACACACTATTGGGGTTCCTAACTGCTGGATGCGGTTACTCTGTAGGATAGCTACATCTATAGCATGTTACCACGAGCACCACTAGTTTACTTGTGACATTTTGCATACATTTTGAGGTCAGATGACCAATGTGTCTTGGGCACAAATTTTGTAAAAACCTATAACTATCTATCTATATGATTTCCGAGTTTTCCTATGTTTATGGTGCAATTATATTCAATGATGTGAATGTTTTCTTTGCAAATGTCTGTCTAAAACTTGATTAGCTAATGAATCAGTCAATGTGTTCAAATTTCTGGAAATATGTTGATATTGAATAAAATCAAAATGTCTTTCCAAAAGTTGAACTCTTAAGAACAATCTATGTAGTGTTGGATTTCTAACAGTATAAACACTAGTAAGTTGTAATACCACAAGTTGTGAGTCTAACCTTATGATTATGCGGTTAATACCAAATGAAATGGCATAAGAGAGAAGTTCGATCAACGCGCTATATTCAACGATATTGTTTGTCAATCTACCAATACAAATCCCTTGAAAACTCACTAACTCGCCGTTCGGAGCGAAAATGGCCCACGCTGCAGAGGACAGATTTTGCATACTACGACTAGCACCATCAGCATATCCAACAAATGGTTCCGAATATTCAGACATCTGCGATGAAATGTAAAGCAAATTACTAACATAAAGAAAAATCTAAAAGCAAACTAAGATAGTGAATGCAAATCAACAACATATATATACAATATAATACAAAAAATTACTACACTCATGATTAAGCATAGTAACGTTTCAGATACAACACATTTCTAGGCTGTGCCAAAGGAATTCCATCATAATCAACCAACTCATAGGCACCCTTAGCAAGAACTCTTTTGACAATATAGGGGCCATGCCATAATGGCTCAAACTTTCTTGTACCTATTACATCGGCTTCTTGATTGTAAAGAAGGACCAAGTTGCCCTCTGATAAAATGCGAGGCTGGACATTTTTGTCGTATTGCGCCTTTATACGTCTCTTATGAGCTTCGTTGGTGAATTGGGCTTCATGACGCATTTCATCAAGATGGATGAGGTTAAGGAGACGCGCTTCTTCTTCTGAGGTATCAGGTAACAAGTCGATTGCGAGTTTTAACGATGGTATTTCACATTGGATTGGTAAGATAGCTTCCAGACCATACACCAATTGAAAAAGAGTAAAGCCAGTTGCGTTTCTCACCGAGGTTCGATACGCCCACAAGGCGGAGTACAAGATCAAATGCTAGTTTCTTTTACAAACTCCTATCATTCGTTGAAGCATTTATTCAAGAATCTTGTTGATAGCTTCAACTTGTCCATTTGATTGTGGATAATAAGGAGTAGAATTATCACGTGACAATCCTAACTTGGTAGTTAATTCAGTCATAATGTGATTTCGAAAATGCTTCCCATGATTTGTAACTATAGCCTATGAGACCCCAAATCGTGCAATAACATGATTAAAGAAAAACAATGCAACTATTTGTCCTGTGTTGTTAAATGTAGGCATCACTTCGACCCATTTGGTAAAATAGTTGACTGTGACAATAATATAACCATGCCCCCTGGATGAACGAGGGTTACAGGTCATGAAGTCAATACCCCATTTTGAAAATGGTCCCACAAAGACAACATGATGCATTGGCGCTAGTGGTTTGCGGATTTTACGATAAAAAATTTGGCACACATGAAAACTTCTGACCGCGAGGATGAAATCTCGAAAAATAGTAGGCCAAAAGTAACCGGCGTGGAGTATCTTCTGCGCGGTAGCATATCTAGATATCAAGTTGATTTTTGCAAAGTTAACAAATAGTTTAAGTAGGAGGAAAATTAACTTGCATTCTAAAATAATTTATTTTTTGTAGATTTAGGTATCAAAACACCTAGATAATTAGCCAAAGTAACTGGCCCAACTCCACGCATGCTTAGCTAGTTCTTTTTCTAGTGTAAAAAGTCATTAGTTTAGTTCAATTTTTGCACTAGGATTTCGAGACTAGGACCGAATTGTTGATAGAAGAGCAAGTAATCTATGCTGCCTTTGCACCATCCGGTGATCCTAGGAAAGCATATGAACACTCTCTATTCACAACTCACCATCTCCCTATATTTGATCACATAGATTAACTAGAAAAAATAGAAAGTGACCCATATCCACACATGTTTTTCTTTTGAGCAAGGAACAATAGAACATTGTTTAAATAGGGGATTTTGTAAAGGATCATCGCATATCCACACGTTCAAACTATGTGCTTGTTCACTTTTTCTCACACACATCCACACCATAAGCAAAGAAAAGACACCTAAAACTAACTTAACAAAACTCACTAATTCTCCCCACAGGGGCCACAAAAGAATTTATAATCTAAGTTAGGATCAAGGGGGTAGGAATCTAATAAGCTGATTTGATCATTCTTCATTTTGAAACATAAAAGTTAACAGTTTATGGAACTTTCAAATCCACCTATCATCCCACGGAAAAAAAAAACCCGAGCGCGATATAGACCGGATTCAGAAGGGGTTAGGCTTAGGCACAGTGCGTGCAGTATCAGTTGGGGCTACCTGGCGTGTCTGATACTCGGTACTGTTAGTTGAACTACCAAGAAGCCCAAGACTTGAATGCTCACGTGGGACGGTGGTGCTTAGTGGCCAAAATTAGGGCATCCTTTCCCTATAGGTGACAGTGCAGGCAAGCAGTACTAGATCCTCTACCCTTACCTTGGTGGATTTTCTTCGGTTGACTGGGGCCGTCAATAACTCTTACGGGACATTGTGCCAGCATTCGTAAGATATCTTCTCAAGGCCCAGTTACATTTGAGCGTGTGAGGACGATTAGGTCTTCGAGGATTTGAGTATCATACACAAACAAACAAAAACCATATTTTTTGATTGACTGATCACATAGGATTAATCTAAAGGGAAAATTTAGTTTATTTTCACTTTGTTTAATGTATGTGATCAGAATTTTTCTTTGATTATAATATTTATCCTCTCAAATATTTCCAAAGCCATACCAAGAGAATCCAAACTATCATCCTAACGCAGTTAAGAAAAAAGGGAAAAGCAAGCTTAAAGGAAATCCTGGACAGGGGGCAGCAATCAGCAACGCCCTTCGCGATCTCAGTCTGGAGGCAACTCCAACCGAAATCAAAACCGGGAGCCAAGCAACTCCCAAAGGCAGAACAAAAGGCCACCTCTTCAAAAAAACCACTCTTGTTCGATCTGTGGTGAGTACGACCATTACACTCACCACTGTCCCGACCTCCCTGAGCTGAAGAAGCTAAAAAGTAACTGTGGACAAGGGGGATCCTCCCAGCAGATAGAAGTCATGCAGGATCCATTCCCCCATCAAGGGACAGTTAGCACGCATCAACAAATTCCCGACGATCTGAACTATGATGTTCCCCCATGAGGACCGCATCGTCAATGTCGACCAATTAATGCATAGCGAAAAGCGGCCCTTGAAAAATATTGATGTCATTCTACCCTATGTAGACACATCTGCGGACGCGCTTTCACGGTACCAAGAATATGGCCTCGACCAGTTCAAACCGTCGTCCATCCTAGGATCATTCCTAGGAGATACCCCTGTTATACTTGAGTCATCACCTGATGTCACAGGGGCTCCAGTGTGCATGATGTCAACATCAAGCACTGAAGCTAGTCAGGACATGGACACAAGCAGTAATGACTCTGATTCCTCGGCCACAACAACCTCCCTAGCCTACGCTGCTTCCCAGACCCCTTTCCTCTAACCCCCAGCTGGTTTCGTATCCCAGCAGGTCTTGGCCACCGTGGTGTTACCAAACATATCTTTTGTAATACCAGTTTGGTACCTCGTTCCCCCTACTAGGACAGGAGCCACACACATCACTGCCATAGGGTTAAAGCCCCTCAGTCCTGAGGAGAACCCACCCATTCAGGAAATTGTCGAAAACATCCTTGCAAAGGAAAACCCCATTGCAAAACCGATGATTACGACTAAGAAAACTGAGAGAGGAAAGAGGGCGGAGACTCTCGCCACGCAACGGGAATCACCAGGTTGTGCCATATGTGATGTAGTAAGTCACCCTACCCACATCTACCCAGAACTGGACGAATTAGAGTTGCTCCTTAGCTCTGACGAAGACATCGCGACACCACGTTCTCGTAAAAAAGAACCTGCCACCAAAAGTAAAGGCAAAGCATTGCGTACCAATCACGCATGCACTATCTGCGGCAATTATGGGCACTATACCCATCATTGCCCAGAAATCCTGTGATATAGAGATGCCTTACATGCCATAGAGCGATCCTATCAAGAGGATCCCTCCACCCAATCATCTGGAGATGAACCCCGCACCATCCTGTACCTGCAGGAGGATAGACAGTCACTGGAAAGTCTCCCAGCCATGCCCCCTCCTCCCATCGAGCATTGTGTACTCTGCGATGAGCTCAATCATTTCATCATTGATTGCCCAGCTTTGGAAATGTTCCAGCGATGGTATCCAGTTCATATAGTATATCGCAATAACATGGACATCCAGTATTCATGTCAAATATGTGGTGACAATCACCCAGTGCGCGATTGTCACTACATACCTAGATTTCGCGCAACACTAGCTTGTATGCGATCAACCATAGTCTGCCTCTCCCAAGAATATGGCACAGACTCGGAATCCATGAAAAAGATCAACAATCCAAGAAGATGTGACGAGTAGATCCATCCTGTTTCTGTCTACTGAAAAGTGACCAATCGGGGAACCCTTAGTTACCCCCAACCGCTCTCTACAGAGAAGACCAATATGTGTGTTATGTAAAACACCCAATCATGTGGTCACCACCTACCCTGATTTAGCATCGCTACGTCGCTGGTACCTTGTCAGGCCACCAACTCAGCACGATAGGCAACCCATATCAAGGCTATTTTGCCAAGTATGTCAAGGCAATCACTGTGGGTAGCACTGTACTTCTATTCCGCAAGTTTGTCCTCTCATTGATATGATCCATACATTAGAGAAGAAAGAAGACGATCTCATCAAAAAGTATAGAAAGTATATCACCCCCAGGCCAGCAACCCCACATCCACATCGACGTGATGGGAAAACTGGGATGACGCACCAACATAGCATGACCCAGGCCCACCCTAGGATAACATGCGGACTATGTGACCTAATTGACCATCGGTTCAATTAGTGCAAAGAACTGAAGCACCTTGCAAACAGTTTTCGCACAATATCTTCTCTGCCACGAAAACTTCTCTCTAACCAAGAGAAGATCACTTGTACTTATTGTAGGATTTGTTCACACTTTCATCATACAATTAAATGTGAGCATCTCCCCAAGCTAAGAGCGGCAAGAGCAGTGTTAAGTCTACACTCTCGAAATGAGTTAGATGCACCCAAGCCAATGACACGGAAATGGAAGCAGAAGACCTCATCTTCTACAGCAGATCCTTTCCAGGCGTCCACATCTGGGACGAAGAGTAGTGTTGGTTCCCACACAATCTACTCAGTTGGCACAGTGGTACCATGCACCATTTTCACTGGCCATAACCACGAACTAGAGGCATGCCTGTCAATGGAAACATTCAGGCACCTCTGCACCAGGCACAATTTTCACCAACAGGAAATTGACCATCCTAACAGGGGACCCAACCTTGCACTCATGCAAAATCCCATCACGGAGATTCTTCCCCCACCAAACGCCAACGACACGATACACCACATACGATTTGTATCATCGTATATCGGAAAAAGGATTGCAGTCGCCTCCACGACCCAGGATTCCCACCTTATTCCTGTCGCAAAAGGTTAGGGTTCCTTGCGCTTTTGCATTGATTTCCACGAGATCCTGAATTTACATGCCGCCATCGAACTCCTCAATGATACCTAGCCTCTAGAACAATGCCTAGTACAACTAGAGCTCATTGACGAAAGCCGACGACAATTACTGCAACACAACGAGGCCCACAAGAAACGGGTAAAAGCATCGTTCGACCGTCACATCAACCCTCACTCATTCACCGAGGGAGAACTAGTGCTCCGCTACGATGTTGCAAAAGAAGCCCTAGGGCCAGGAAAGTTCAAAACCTTGTGGAAAGGACCCTACATCATAAAAAATTGCCTCCGCCAGGGGGCATACATCTTGACTGAACTGGACGGGACATGCCTCTGCAACCTCGTCAACGGCCTTTACCTCAAGAAATTATACCCATAAGGGCCAAGAAGGCCCTACCCTAGAGTCAATGTACACAAACCCAACCACTTTAATTTTTTACCAAAATACTTGTTACAAAACGAGCTCGAGTGTCACAATGGATTACCAACCCAACCCTTACTTTGGATTTGCTGATGGAGCATCAAGATGGACTCAAAGTTTACCAGCAGCCGCCTGGGTTATCTATCACCCTAACCGATCACCACTCTACACCAATGGTGTGTGCATCGGTTCAACAACAAACAATCAGGCAGAATATGGTGCTGTTATAGGACCCATGTGCGACACCCTCCATCAGGGCATACGCCATATGCATATCTACCTCGATTCCCTGTTAGTAGTGTCGCAGTTAAACCAAAAATTTGAGATACGAGATTCACATCTATTTAAAAAATATTTCCGTGCAAAAAGATTAAGCAAAAAATTTGACTACATTACATTCACACATGTACCAAGGAGTCAAAACCAAACAGCTGATCGCATAACTAACAATATTCTAAACTGGAATGCATCTTGAATAAACCATCATACATATAAAACAAAAACATAGAAAACATAGATATCCATTAGCGTAACATAATTCATAAGCAAAAACAAGGGGCACACCATGTAGAGCCACAAAAAATATCTCTCATATATATATATATATCAAAATGTATGTGTTTGAGTACAAAAAATAGTGTCTCTGACCCATCGGTCAGCCCAAAAAGATACACATATAAGTCGTCAAAAATAGGGGAAGAATCCTCATAATGGGTGCTTTCCCCATGTACAAAATGACTCTAGGGGGGTGCTCCCCCAGGCGGAGCACCTGGACCCACTGCCGCTCTTGGTACCACTATTGGAGCTGCCGTCAATACCGAGACTACCACCCGACGTAAAACTGGCTGATAGCCCCTCTCCCGGGCCATCAAGGTCTCCGACCATACATCCTCAAGGTCATCAAAAAAGCCTCGAGTCAGCATCCCCTGGGTCAAGCGGTCCACTCGATCCCAGGCATCCTCCAGAACTGACACCCGCTCAGTCAACTTAGCAACACGAGCCTCTGCCGCATCAACACAAGCTCGCTCAATTGCAGTCTCGACAGTAGTCGAGCTGCTGCCCTCCCTCGAAGGGCCAACCTCAACACCGAGTGCCCCACCCTGAGGCTGTGTAAGAACTCCTCCCAACCCCCCAAGAGCTCCCCGAGGTCTCCGGTTAGGATCATGCCCAACCAACCGAGCCACAGGCGACCAACCTCGCCAACATCTGCAAGAGTAACCAAAACTTTGTCAGTGTCATTATAAAAACACATATAAACATAAATATTCAAATAAATGCAAAAAACACAAAAGACATATATGCTGGCCCCCAAGCGTATCCAGTAGGAAGACCCATGTATGGATCCCCCCAGAAGTCCATCCCTGCATAAGGGAATGGCAGGAAGATCTGTGGGTTGGCCTCAAACCAAGCCTGCGTGGTGGCGTTCCAGTAATGCCTCACCCTACCCCCACCTCCTCGAGGCATCACAGGAGCCCACCTCCTCATGCGAGGTTCCCATGGCCCCCCAGCAGGCACCGCCACCACTAGTCTTAGCAACACCACCCACTCGTACATAATGTTGCATAAAATGCTGGCATAGGAAAACAACTTCGATCCATCTTGGACCTTGTAAAGATGTGCCAACATCCTTGTTGATCAGCGGTTGTCATTGATGTCAACCCAAAACAAACACTGTGGCCAACCCACACACACACGAAATTTTGACCTACCAAATTAATATATTATGGGTCAATAATGCTTTTGATGGTTTCTACTTGTCGATTTGTTTCCGTTGATATATGGCACGCTATATAATTCTTCACGGTTTGAGAGATATTCATGTTTGAAGTTTGTACCTCCAGTTAGTGGGCTAAAACCCCATGGGGTTGCGACATGGGTCATTGAAAATTCATAATTAATTATTTTTAAGCTCCTAAAATCCCTCCCACGTTCACTTGTTGAAGCCCTTCTCAACTTAAGCAATTATATAAATTGTGATCTTCTTTTCCTCCTTAGGCAAGGGATTCGGCCATCTAAAACAGGTCATCGTGGAATTTTCGCTCTAAATTTTTTTTTTACGAAGGTTCAAAGTGGAAATTTTTATGAGGCAAAGCCGAAATCCTAAGGAATCTGCAGTAAAAATTTCAGATCAATTTGCCCAACATTTTTGGAGATATGATCTGTGGAAGTAAGGGTTTTTGCAGGCTCCTGAAATTTATCTCAAGGAAGTGACCTTGGTAAAATTGTCATAACTCTCCTCCGAGCACCGGATTGAAATTTCTATAAAAGTGTATACTACGTCCGTAGTTTTCTCTCTATCAATTTCAAAGCCAAATAAAGAAACAGTGACACATGGCACGCCGTACAAGTGCGCTCTACTGAAACAATCCATAATTAGGGCATTGTGATAGATTGGGCATAACTCTTTCTTGAAGAATCCAAATTGGGTCAGACCTATAACATTGGAAAGAAGACTCAGAGGACTACTATAGGACCGAAAATCAGATATTGAGGATCTGAAATAACAGAGATACACTAGATTCAATATCGAGCTCCTAGAAGGAAAGAAAAAGCTAAATCATGTGTTGCCAAGGGTTGCAAAGGACCAGACTTTCTATGGCAGCAAAGCAAAGCAAGGTGCAGTAGAGGGTGGCATGACAAGAGAAGCAACCAAAGTGCATAACAACAGCAAGAATTTCATCATATGAAGTCTTCAAGTGGGTAGCACTCCATACAACCATTGTAAAGGTATCATTGTACTTAGTTATTGTAAATACATTATTGTACAAATTGTACTAGTGTCTATCTGCCAAGGGTTGAAGAGGCAGTGTTGGGAGGTTTAGGATCATCATTAAGTGGTTGTGTCAAAGTTGGGGTTATGGTCTAGTATATATTCTTCTTCTATATCATTCTATATCATTGTAAAGTGGACCATTTTCCCCGGTACTGGAGTCCATTCTTCTTTTATTCTTCTATAGGGTGGTAGGGTGGTGCTAGGGTGAGTTGTAGCTCATTGGGTGTTAGAGCATCCGTTCAGTTGACTACCGGCAATCTCGGTATTGGAGCGTCCATCCGTTGGGAGCTGGGAGTTTGAGAAGAATGCTTTTCTAGATTCTAGGAATTTGGAGCTTTATTTGCAATTGGAGCTGAATATTAAAGAATTATTAGAAAATATTAAAGAATTATTAGAAAAGCATTAGGTGGTTTTTGTCCCAGAGTGGGTTTCCACCTTAAAAAATGTGTGCATTTGTGTTCCTCTTGTTGCTGCTATCATTGTACAAACACTGATAATAATTGAAGATTAAAAATTGCTCTAATTGAAAGGAATACTGATTCACCCCCCCCATATCAGAGCTTGGTTTCTTCAATAGCAGTTTAACAGCTGGAAGGAGGTCATGGAGCATACCAAGAATGGTGTACCTCTATTCAATGAAAATAATTATGCTCTCTGGAAAGGAAGAATGGAGGTCTATCTCTTGGCGCAAGGTTACGAAGTATGGGACACTGTTCAAAATGGATTTACATCAACTACGGATGAACAAGGTAAGAAGAATTTGGTAAATGATGCAAAAACAAAGAATATTATTATTAGTGGACTTATTGAATCTGCGTATCATAAGGTGTTGGGTTGTAAAACTGCCAAAAATATATGGAACAAGCTTGAGAATATATATATATGCAGGTGACTCAAATGTCAAAGAAGCAAAGCTTCAAATCTATAGAGCAAAATTTGAGCAACTCAGAATGAAAGAAGATTGCAACATTGCTGCATACTTCCTATACGTTGATGAAATAACCAATACTATGGAAGGATTGGGAGAGCTAGTTGACGAGAAGACTATTATACGGAAGATTCTTAGAACGTTACAAGGGAGATTCAACCCAAAGGTATCGGTCTTAGAATACAGTGCAAATCTGGACAAACTCAGCAAAGAGGAATTACATGGAGTTCTCATAGCATATGAAATGAGACTTGATGAAGAAGAGGGTACTTCGCATCTGGAAACTGCGTTCGTTGCATCTAAGAAAACCAATAAGGATAAACAACTTTCAATTGAAAAGACATGCACCTGCAAGTGTGAAGAAAAGGGAGATGATGAAGGTGGTCTTTCAGATGAAGAATATGATTACTTCACGAGAAAACTAAAAATTGGTAAGGGACAATTCAAAGGTAAACTTCCATTGATATGTTTCAGCTCTAATGAGGTTGGGCATTTTACAGCAAAATGTCCAAACAGAAGTAATGGCAACTCAAAAGGAAAGAAAGGCTTTAAGAAATTCAACAAGCAAGGATCCAAAAGGAACTTTCTCTCTAAAGAAGATAGCTCATCATCCGATGAAGACAATGACAGTGAAGAAGAAGCAAATGAGAGCGTATTGTTTATGGCCAAGCACAATAAACAAGAGGTATCAAACAACGAAGAAGAAGGATGGACCATAGAAGAATTTTATGAGGAAGCAATCAAGCTTATAAAGATCTCAAGGCGGAGAAGATCTGTTCCAATACTCTTGAGGAACAAGTTCAAGGTCTCAAAATTGAAGTTGAAGAACACAAATGCATTGAAGAGTCACTTCAAAAGAAGTTGGAAGAAAGCAACCAAGAAAGGGAAGAATTAGAAGCCGAAGTAGTCTCGTTGCGTGAGGAAGCGAAGAAAGGAAAAACTATCCAAAACTATGCCAACAACTCAAGGGCATTGGAAGAACTCATCAACAATCAATGATCTTACAACGACAAAACTGGCATCGGTTACAAAGAAGAAGAAGCAGGACCTTCTACAACAAAATACAATGAACCTATGAGATTTGACATGCATGTAGACTTCTTGGACAAGATTCTCAAGAACAGCCTTGGAAGACAATTCCTCGACGAAAATTTCCATCCAGGTACCAACATATTTTTTTATGGCTACTATTATTCATGTGGAAAATTTGGTCATAAAGCTGTAGAATGTTGCACGTACCCTAGGAACGAATACAATTCCAGGAGATCTATCAAATATGAACCTCCCAGGGCTCAGCGAAACATCAATAGATATGAACATTTAAGAAATAATATTGAATGTTACAAATATCGAAACTTTGGACACATAGCCAAAGACTGCAGACTTGAAAATCCTCCAGAAGAATCTTCGAAGCCACAGAATGAACGAACATGGAAGAAGAAGAAGAATGATAATTGTGCTCTCGCTTTCAAGGCTCAAAAGAACAAAGATGTGTGGTATGTTGATGCGGTTGCTCAACGCATATGACTGGAGATAGAAATAAATTTGTATCTCTGAAAGAGAAGAAGGATGGAACCATGTCGTTTGGAAATGATGGATCTTCAAAAGTTATAGGATCAGGTACTGTCACTCTCGGAAGCAAAGATGCTCTAGCCAAGAATGTTTTATTGGTTGAAAACATGAATCACAATTTGCTCAGTGTTGGACAAATGTGTGATCAAGGACACACAATACTATTCAACTCCACGAAATGTGAAATCAGGAAAGGCGTGTATGGTGAAATTGTGGCTACAGCAAGTCAAGCTCCAAACGACATATATGTTATGGATGAAGCAACTAAAGCATGTCTAATAGCTAAAGAGGATGATACAATAATTGGTATCAATGATGATCGACTAAGTAAGAAGTTTGCTACAAAGGTGCAAAGTGATTTCGAGATGTCTTTACTTGGTGAGCTGACATACTTCTTAGGGCTTCAAATATCTCAGCAAGAGAAAGGAATATTTATATGTCAAGCCAAGTACATCAAAGAAATGCTCAAGAAATTTAAAATGGAAGATTGCAAACCCATCCTTACTCCAATGGTAACAGGTTGCAAATTGAGCATAGATGACTCATCTAAGGATGTGGATCAAAGGTTGTACAGATCTATGATTAGTAGTCTTCTAAATGTAACAACCTCCTGACCAGATGTTATGCAAGCAGTTGGACAAGTAGCAAGATTCCAAGCAGCACCAAAATAATCACATATTTAATATTCACCAGCATTGGAATATCTTCGCCAGAAGCTTGGGATTCTTCCAAGTTCTCATTAGATTTTCCTTTTTCAGAATATAAAGGGGGAGTGGAAGTAGATTACAGGTCTGCAGGACGGTTGTGTGTCATGGGGAGTGGAAGTGTGTACAGGTCCGCAGGATGGTTGTGTTTCAGGGGGAGTTACCCTTTGCCATTGATGTCAAAGGGGGAGAGAATGTTGTAGGAAGAGGTGTCATGATCGCAGGGGGAGTATTTGTGTTGCCATCAATGCCAAAGGGGGAGATTGTTGATCAGCGGTTGTCATTGATGTCAACCCAAGCAACACCAGGGGCTAACCCAATATTGCATGGGAATTTTGATCTACCAAATTAATATATTCTGGGTCAATAATGCTTTTGATGGTTTCTACTTGTCGAGATGTTTCCATTGATATATGGCACACCATGTAATTCTTCATGGTTTGAGAGATATTCATGTTTGAAGTTTGTAGCCCCAGTTAGTGGGCTAAAACCCCATGGGATTGGGGCATGGGTCATTGAAAAGACATAATTAATATTTTTTGTGCTCCTAAAATCCCTCCCACGTTCACTTGTTGAAGCCTCTCTCAACCTAAGCATTTATATAAATTGTGATCCTCATTTCCTCCTTATGCAAGGGATTTCGCCATCTGAAACAGGTCATCGTGGCATTTTCGCTCTAACTTTTTTTTTCTACGAAGTTTCAAAAGCTAAAATTTTTATGAGGCGAAGCCGAAATCCTGAGAAAGCTGCTGTAAAAATTTCAGATCAAGGTGCGCAATATTTTTGGAGATATGATATGTGGAAGTCAGGGTTTTTGCAGGCTCCTGAAATTCATCTCAAAGAAGTGACCTTGGTAAAATCGTCATAACTCTCTCTCTGAGTATCAGATTGAAATTCCGTAAAAATTGGAAGACAGTGCACAGTCTGTAGTTTTCGCTCTATCAATTTCAGAGCCAAATGAAGAAACAATGCCATGTGGCACGCCGTACAAGTGCGCTCTGCTGAAACAATCCATAATTAGGGCATTGTGAGAGATTGGGTATAACTCTCTCTTGAAGAATCCAAATTGGGTCAGACCTGTGGCATTGGAAAGACGACTTAGAGGACTACTACAGGACCGAAAATCAGATATTGAGGATTTGAAATAACAGAGATACACCGGATTCAATATCGAGCTCCTAGAAGGCAAAGAAAAAGCTAGATCATGTGTTGTCAAGGGTTGCAAAGGACCAGACTTTCTAGGGCAGCAAAGCAAAGCAAGGTGCAACAAAGGGTAGCATGAAAAGAGCATCAAACAAGGTGCATAACAGCAGTAAGAAGTTCATCCTATGAAGTCTTCAAGTGGGCAGCACTTCATACAATCATTGTAAAGGTATCATTGTACTAAGTCATTGTAAATACATTATTGTAAAAATTGTACTAGCGTCTATCTGCCAAGGGTTGAAGAGGCAGTGTTGGGAGGTCTAGGATCATCATTAGGTGGTTGTGTCAAAGTTGAGGTTATGGTCTAGTATATATTCTTCTTCTACATCATTCTATATCATTGTAAAGTGGACCATTTTCCTTGGTACGGGAGTCCATTCTTATTTTATTCTTCTATAGGGTGGTAGGGTGAGTTGTAGCTCATTGGGTGTTGGGGCATCAGTTCAGTTGACTACTGAAGAATCTCGGGCGTTGGAGCATCCATCTAGTGGGAGCTGGAGAAGAATGCTTTTTTAGATTCTAGGAAGTTGGAGCTTCATTTTCAATTGGAGTTGAATATTAAAGAATTATTAGAAAAGCATTAGGTGGTGTTTGTCCCGCAGTGGGTTTCCACCTTAAAAAATGTGTGCATTTGTGTTCCTCTTGTTTGCTGCTATCATTGTACAAACACTGATAATAATTGAAGATTAACAAATGCTCTAATTGAAAGGAATACTGATTCACCCCCCCTCTCAGTATTTCCAACAATCCCGTCATAACAGAAATGGACAAAGTCGAAAAAATGCCCGACCCTCAGCTGACACAGGACACCAACCTGCGGACTCGATGCCTGATGTGGAGCAGACGACCCTGCCAGTCGCACAATGGTTGCTAGAGCACACCGCTCGGCCAAGTCCGTCACTGAAGCAATGGCTATACACCCCTCCGTAAGGGGCGCCCCGCCGCAATGACACTCTCGGAACCACTCAAAATCCACCCTCCCAGAAGGAAGTGGATACCAAAGCACCTCACCCTGAGGCAGCAACCCAGTCACAAAATAGATATCCATCAGAGGATGGATAGTGAGCTCACACCCACGTAGCACAAACACCTTGCACTGCCTATTCCAACACTGCATCAGGTAGCACAGAAGTCAATCCTGTGACTGAAGAAGGTCATTCTCCACAAATTTTAGGATACCCCATCGCGTCAGCTGTTGGCACGCCTGACCATCAGCAGCTAAAGCAGTGCGGAGCTCGGGCCAATCCCGCTCCCTCCACAACATCCTGTCATCAAAACAAGAGCACATCAATAGCATAAAAACACCAGAAACAGGAAAAAGTTTCACAAAATTTGCCTCGGCTTTCCGTGCGCTTGTCCCTCAAACATGCGCGAGGAAGGTGCGCCTGTTCCTCTCACAAGCGCGCAAAGGGCATGCCCAGAATTTGGACAGACGCCACTTCTGCGCGCAAAAGGTGCACCAATACCCTGATTGCAAGCGCAATCAAGGGTAAAACTGGCTCAGAATCCGTACAAACTAGTATTGTACGGACCCCGACACCCCCATACTAAAAAAATTAAAATGCGGGACGTCATGGAGTTTATCTGGCCATAAAATCGCTAATCCCAGGTGCTCAGGCTAACTGCAACGGCAAGAACTGCTCAGCAGAAGCCTCCGACTTCTCAATACTCAACAGACACAAATGAATTGAATTGAGCCATATTCGCCTATATGTCACCCTTTTCAGAAACTTTGGAGGACCATAATGAGATCTCAAGAGGCCCAATCACCGGACCGAAAGCAGTACTGTGATAATCACTCCATAACGCCTAAGGGTGATGCCACACATTCACACCCCCAAAAAAATAAAATTTTTAGCGCCGACAAGTATGCCCTCTCTCATTTTCTTTAAGCACATGTATTTCAATAATATTTGGATAAAGAAGATGCTTTCACGTGGGTTATTTGTTTTTACAGGTAGTACGCAAACCATCCACTGAAAGTTCTAGAGCAGGTATCATCCTATCCCCAACATGATAGAGACCCCAAAAATCTCTGCATATCTTGACAACATTTCTCCATCAAAATCATCCATAGGTTCCACACATCCGACCATGTTTATCATCACCTCACCTTACACATGATAAGCATCCTCGTTGGTCGGTAGAGCCTCCCCCCCCATGGCGCTCGTCACCCACAGTAGACCATATATCACAACAATAGTGACGCCATGGCCATACCACCTTAGTCTGAGAAGTACCTCATGCCCATTTAGTCATCATGCATAAGGTCAAGTTTTACCATATGAAATAAAACCCCTTTCCCGGATGACCAGGTTGTACAAGAAGATCGAAAAGCGCACTACTGCGCTTCATATTTGGCCCACCATACCTCCATCAGCATAACCCATTTGCGATAATTTTTCATCCGCTTCATCAACCTCACACATGAGACCAACCAATGGGGCCCCGACCCTAAAAAAAAAACCTTCCTCACATCATCAATGAGCGAACACTTTCACGTTTTGGGCACCTGTCTCTTTGTTTTGTACAAACCAAACCCCATTATTTTATTCTTTTGGTAAGTGTACAAAGACCGCAAATGATGCACTATGTCCCCCATCCACCCATTCATTTTTTCTCCCATGGCAGCAATCCCTCGTCACCCTTGGTCGAAGTATCACACCCACATGCAAAAGCCACCATGACATTCATAACCAGTTTATACCCACCCTGGAAGTCCTACCAACTCCAGGGATTTCCCCATCAGAAATAGTTATGACTGCTGCCAAGCTACTTTTTATACTCCGACCTTGGGCCTCTGAATCTCCATCATCAGTTTTCAGTCACCCCTCGCCATCATGCCTATGTTAAACCCATCAGATCCAGGATCCCGATGCTCCGTATCAGTGACCCCCTTGTTCGGTTGAGGCTTCCTTTTTGTCGACATCGACACCTCTTTTCCAAAAAGGAAGCGGTACCTTGGATCACCCTTCTCCATAAAAGGGACATCCTCGGGTGGCACTGTGGGAGACATCATTGCCCATAGATGTCATCGATCCTCCCAACATTCGACTCCAACACAAGCTTTCATGTTAGGATGGCGTCGTACCTTACAACCATTGCACTTTGATCAAATCTGTCTAAGACCTGTGCCTTTATAAGCATCTCTTTCAGCGATGCTTACACGGGAAGGTCCCAGCCAACGCCTATGCATATAATGTGCATTTATATGCCATACCAAGTTTACGCATATGGGTACCACATTCCACCTATTGTCAAAGAAAAAACACCCCTAAGGGTGTTAGCAGTTGTTGTCATCAACCAATAGATCACTACAATATTAGTGACACAGATAGAATCTGTATCTGTCGAATAGATTTGTTTAACTAGGCAAAGTATCATGAGCATGGGACATGCCCGCGTCGTAGAAAATTTGTATATATATTGTATTTTACCATTGCTTGCAAGGATCCCACAGGACATGGTTACTCTTCGACCCGGTGCATGGTGTCTCCAACTCCGAGCTACACACAGGTCTCTCTCTCTCTCTACACAGAGTATACAGAAAAGAAACTATAATGTATTTCGGTTGTCAAGTTCTTCTTAGACCTCACACATTAGGGGGAAACTGTTATCACTGGAAAATCGTACAAGCAAAGGTGACATTATTTAATGTTAGGCTGAAGGATTTATAGGGCTGAGAGACATTAGAGAATCTGAATGTATTTAAAAATCTCTAAGGTCTGAAAGGAAAAATCAAACATAAAATAGAGGAATAACCTGTTATGGGTTATTAAAAATACTCATAACAGGTTATTCCTCTGTTTCTATAAAGGAAA
Organism: Pinus albicaulis; assembly: GCA_034641835.2. NCBI lineage: Eukaryota > Viridiplantae > Streptophyta > Pinopsida > Pinales > Pinaceae > Pinus > Pinus albicaulis. The sequence goes on along the minus strand of CM076578.1, from coordinate 302,433,490 downwards.
AATCAAATTGCGTACAAGAAGAACCACTCAAATGTGCATTTGCACGCAAAATTCTTCGATAAACGCGCCTTTGCGCACCTTTTGCTAAAAAAAGCGCGCAATCCTAGCAGTGGTAGAAGTCACTTTCCGAGACCACAAGGCACACTCTAGGACATTGATTCCACACTTGAAGCCACCTAAGGACAACCACCCAAGTCTCCTTAGGACAGCAAGGGGGCACACAATGGAATCACCCTCCTCTCTTGGGTCACTATCCACAATGTACCAAGGGAGGGAAGGAGGTTTTGAATTCTCCTATAAAAGGCCACCAAGAGATGAACAACATGAGAGCACATTGTTATGCCGACCAGAATTGCCCCAAGCAATACCAGCAGTGTGTGATCCAGAGCAGAGATAGAGGGGACTCAGTTGTTGGCCATCCAACAACCCCACTGTCCACCATAGTAGAGAGAGGGAGACTTTGCGCCAAGGGAGCTCGGAAGTAAAGACATCCTTGCATTGGGACTTAGAACCCCTAGTTCTAAGGGCCCCTTGGCAAGTGGGTTAAAGTTTCATCCTCATTTCCTACTAGCACTCAATAAGAGGGGACGTAAGAGCCACCGTTTGGATTATTGAAGTTGTTTGATTCTATTTAGAGCTTTTGTTTTATATGTTTTTAGTTTTATGTTTGAATATGCATGCTATTTCTCTATCTAGTATATTTATGTTTCAACATGTTCCACTAACTTGCTTGACTCCATCTATTTTCTGCCTCTAACCAATAACTTAAGAGGGGGAAACCACCCACCTTTCGTTGGTGCGATTTCGTACATTCGTGCACCAAACACACTAACAAAATTCCCATCCAGCAGATGATTCCTTTTGATTGATGTATGATGAGCTCTGTCCTAGATGACTTTTTCCTTTCTATAAGTGCCACTTATGTTTCCAGTGAGGTTCCCAAGAGCTATATCCTTCATAGTTGACTGCCATAGATTTTGTTCCAGCAATCCTTCATGTCTCCCTAAGATGATGTCACAAGCTCTTGATTCAAATGCTTCTATGATGCCATGATACATCCTATCATGCTTCTACTTTACAAGAGGAAAACCTAGAAACATAAACTAGAAAAGAACTAGGAGAGGAAGACTATCTCAAGAGTGGATATCTATTACTTCCGCCTTTTAGACTTCTTATTTTCAGCTTCCTCCAATTCCTTAGTGATATGGGCTTATTCTCTTCTTATTTTGTTATTGTCCTTCTTGAGCTTAGGGAAATGTCTTCTATTGTGCCCATATTCTTGACACCCATAGCATTGTATTTTAGCCATGTTCTTCTTCTTTTTCTGAGGACCAAACTTTCCAAATTTTTCCCTTTCTTCTTGTCATTGCAGCATATGCCTGATGTTTCTCACCTAATCCCACATCAGATTTTTCCTTTAACCTGGATTCTTCGATCTTGAATAGTGACCATAGCTCATGGAATACAGTAGATTCTTTCTTCCCATAAATACTTGAAGTAAAGTTACCCCACTCCTCCGGTAGTGCATTTAGTACAATTGTAGTCATTTCCATGCCATACATTACTTCTCCTAGATCTTGAATTTGATCCTTGATCTTATATTTCCTCATAAATTATGAGGTTGTACCTTCTTATTTTGACATCTTCAATGTGTAGAGTTCTTTCCTTAGAGCGATAACTTCCCCTGTAGTGCTTACAAAATAAAACTCTACCAATTTTCCATATATTTCATTTGAAGTTTCAAGTTTAGATACATATGGGATGAGGGGATCCTTGATGGATTCAATGAGAATCATATAAGCCCTAACTTCCCCCGTCATATACTTCTTCTTTTCTTGGTTTAGTGGTAGATCCTTTGACATGTTCCATCACCTCATTTTCAATGAGATTTAAATTTGACCTTTTCTTCCATGCAAGATAGTTTGAAGCCCCAACCAATTTGTTGCTTTCCTTGCAAAAATACATTTTGAAAGATATACTTACTTGATAGGATGCTCCTTCTCCTTGCTGCTTCCTTGACATTGATGATGATATAGAGAATATAAAACTTATCCTTTATGAAGAGTGTTTTCTTTAATAATTATCCTTGATCCCACATAGAGGGAGATACCTTTGGATCATTTGGTGGTGGAGTCTTTGTTGATGAAGCTTAATGATGACTTATTGATGATTTATTCAATGATAAGGATCTTACTTCAGTGAGATATTTCCTTGAAATATTTATGACAACGTTCTTGGACTTGTTTGACGTATAAGTCCTTGATTTGTAGATCTCTTTTAACTTGATGAGGGTCGTTTGTGGTATTTTGATGATGACTAGAGGATCCCAGGACTTTTGCTGGTGTAGACTTCTTCTTCGATCTAGGGTTTTGATACTTCATTGTAGATCTTGACTTCACTTTGATATCCTTCAAATTGCTTTGGTGTCTTTCTCGAGATTTGATCCTTGTGTGTCTCTTGATAATATTGCCTTCCTTGATTTTTGTCACCTTAGCTTTGATACCATGTTGAGAAATCTAGGGCATCAAGGTTAAGTGATTTCTCTACTTCAGCTAGGATGTACATTGATATAAAGACTCCTTTCTTGGATCCTTTGCTGATTGAGGAAACCCTATTGCAGAACCCTTAACACATGACACACGTGCGATGAAAAGTACCAAAAAAATAGTGCCAAAAATAGCTCAAATTTGCCTTTTTTGTTCTTCGCTTGATGAGAGGCTTCTATCTTCTTTTCTCACACTTCTGTCAACTGCAAACCATTACTGAAAGCTTCACCAAAATATACCTTCATAAATGAGGCCGAGCTTCCTATTTATAGTTGTTTTCCATCATAATGAGACGACATGTGTGTATGTGTGCCGACACATCCTTTGGAGAGTTTACATTATTCCTTTTTGAAGCCAACTTGAAGCAGAGGTCTTGTGCTTGTCTTAGAGGGATTTCATGCTTATTTAGCGACTCATACAAAATGAAACATGCCCAAGAAGGGTCCTTTATACATGACATAGAATCAAATTGATTTTTATGACTAGATGAAAAATCCTAAAGGATCACACTAGGAGCCATCACTAAAAATAAAATTCCTTGCGAATGAAACCCATGAGACAAGTATTACAATCATAATTTTACTTTTATTCTTTTCATCAATTACATATAATCACAATCACACATGTCATGAAGACCAAATTTAGTTACACTTTTCAACAACAAGACCCTAATAGACGGGCTCTGCAAGACTGGGAAATCCCACGAGGCGTTCGGGTTTTTAGCTGTTATGTTGCAAAAGGGCCATGAGCCTGACGTATTCACATTTAGCATGCTCATGGATCAGCTATGCAAAGAAAGTAAACTGCAAGAAGTAAAGAAACTACTGCATCTGATGATAAAAGAGGGGTGTAATCCCGGTGTTGTTACATACAGCATACTCATTAATGGTTTCTGTAAAGTGGGCAAATTGGATGAGGCAAGGAAGTTCTTATCTGAAATGCCTGGGAGAAACATATTCCCTGATGTTGTCACATACAACATACTTATTGATGGTTTATGTAAGGAAGGCATGTTGGATGAGGCTAGGAAACTCTTCTATGAAATGTCTGACAGAAACATATTGCCTAATGTTGTCACATACAACATACTTATTGATGGTTTATGTAAGGAAGGCATGTTGGATGAGGCGAGGAAACTCTTCTATGAAATGTCTGACAGAAACATATCGCCTAGTGTTTTCACGTATACTGCTCTTATTGATGGTTTCTTTAAGGAAGGCATGTTGGATGAGGCGAGGAAACTCTTCTATGAAATGTCTTACAGAAACATATCGCGTAGTGTGGTCACTTATAATGCTCTTATTGATGGTTTCTGTAAGGAAGGCAAGTTGGACGAGGCAAGGAAGCTCTTATCTGAAATGCCTGGGAGAAACATATGCCCTGATGTTGTCACATACAACATACTTATTGATGGTTTATGTAAGGAAGGCATGTTGGATGAGGCGAGGAAACTCTTCTATGAAATGTCTGACAGAAACATATCGCTTAATGTTGTCACATACAACATACTTATTGATGGTTTATGTAAGGAAGGCATGTTGGATGAGGTGAGGAAACTTTTCTATGAAATGTCTGACAGAAACATATCGCCTAGTGTTGTCACTTATAATGCTCTTATTGATGGTTTCTGTAAGGAAAGCAAGTTGGACGAGGCAAGAAAGCTCTTATCTGAAATGTCTGGGAGAAACATATGCCCTGATGTTGTCACATACAACATACTTATTGATGGTTTCTGTAAGAAAGGCATGTTGTAAGAAATGCATGTTGGATGAGGCGAGGAAACTCTTCTATGAAATGTCTGACAGAAACATATGGCCTAGTGTGGTCACGTATAGTGCGTTTATTGATGGTTTCTGCAAGGAAGGCAAGTTGGACGAGGCAAGGAAGCTCTTATCTGAAATGCCAGAAAAAGGTTGCAGGCCTGACCTAGTTAGTTATAATACATTAATACATGGGCTTTGCAAGCATAATAAGATAGACTGAAGTAATAAATTCCCTTGAGATTGACTGTGTGGTGGACAGGTCTTCCATTATTGCTTGTCTTGTCTCTTGGTCCTCTGGCCAGAAAGCTTTCAGAGTGGTGCCGCTGTACATTATTTGGGGCATTTGGAGGTGTAGGAACGCCTTCATTTTTTAGAACATTTCTCCAGATGTGAGCTTGAGAATTATTTCCTATTTTAATGAGACTGGTCCCTGGATAATATTTCAGGATATTAGAGTATCCTCTCCTATTGGATTTTTTGACTGGGCTCCCTTTGGTGGACTTTGTGTCTGCCGGGTTTATATCAAAATTTAGCCTTCTCAGGCCTTTCACTTTTATTGGTCTCGAGGCCCTGGTTCTAATTGTAGGGTGGAGATGGTTGCACTCTGGGGGGCTCTTCAGTGTGCAGCTTGGCTCGCCATTGAGAAGATTTTGATTGTTGGTGACTCCAAATCGTTCATCGATTGGGTACAGGACAGGAACTCTCTAGAGGTGCCTTCCTTGTCTCATTGGATGCATAATGTTAGGCTTCTGGTGCCCTCATTCCGCAATATTTCCTTCAGCACATATATCGGGAACAAAACACTTGTGCTGATGCCCTTTCCAAGTGCGACATCTCCCTCCAGTCAGTTTTGATAGATTTTGATTTTTTGGTCAATGGAGCTGTCCAGGGATCGGGGTATTTCGAACTCTAGTTCTGTTAGGACTCCTGGTTTCCCTCTGCTTTCACCATAGATTAGATTCTGCTGATATTCCTTAGGTCGTAGGTGGTTCTTATTAACAGGGGCTCTTCTCTTTGATCGCTGGCAGATGTATTCCCTGTAGGGTTTCTTTTTTTCTGGAGTCTCAGTCTCTGGACTTTTTGTTTTTTCTGTTCGCTCTGTTTTATTGCAGATGATCCTGGTAGTTGATGGGACCCGTATTGCTCCTTTTTTTGTATCTTGATCTATGTTTTGTCAAGCTAATCTGCTTTATGCTTCTATCTGGGTCTTCTGATTTCAGATAAGATCTATGTATTGAACTATGTAAACTCTTTTTTAATGAAAATTCTGATTTCAGATAGGATCTATGTATTGAACTATGTAAACTCTTTTTTAATGAAAGATGTTCAGTTTTTTTTTCTGTTGAAAAAAAAAAGCTTTGCTTCTTACGAGACATATGATTAGAATATACAGAAATTTTGTTTCACTTCTCACAGGCTGTTAAGATCAATTAGTTTAACTTCCTCTGCATGGCTAATGTGCAATACTAGCTCTAAGCTTTGCTTCTTACAAGACATATGATTAGAATATATAGAAATTTGCTGCTGCCACTAGTTGGTGGATAAGTTTGGCTGTTAATAATAGTCAGTCTTTGCTGGAACTGAACACCGTCAAATTTGTCTAGACATCTGATTTGTGCTAGACATATGATTTGCAATTCCATGTTTTCCTGTTTCTAGTCTTCAATGGTGTGGCTTGGGGACTTTGATTCCAAAAACTTTGGGATCTCAGAAATAGTATAGCTCAGTATATATTGAAATTTTATAATATTATTGGGGATAAAAATTGAAATGTTTTGTTTGCTTAATGTGAAATGCCACGGAGCAGCATCAGCAAGAATTAAAGATAAGTGTCCTTCAAAAATTAGTCAACATGAATGACAGGTATTGATCTGTTGTCTTCTTTCAAAATGAAATCCACTTTTATTATTTTACATCATATGATTCTTATCAACGATGTTTTCTTTTTGTATAGAGATTTTTATAGTAAAAATTTAAAATAATTGTTGGAACAACCAAAACGATCCTATTATTTCCATCAGATTTTGATTTTTTCTGTCATATTATGGCTTCTATATTTACAATGTTTAAATAAATTTTTTGATTAGGTGTATTCTTATTTTCTTTTATGTTTTTGTTCTTCATATTACAATCCAGAAGAAAACTTGCAAATTTGGTGCTACATGCAAATTCCACTACCTAAGATACAGAAGAAGAAGAAGTTCATGATGGGCAGGTATGAATGTCTTGGACTACTCACTGCTCTCGGTTTGTTGTGGATTTTTTTGTATGCATCAATTTAGTGATATCATCTACCTTTACTGATAAGATTTTCCTTTTTAATATCACATTGTCTTTTTACCCCTTACCTAAGTTATGCTCTGCACGTGGCTTTCATTAGAAATGCAACCTGGGTTCTATAATGAATGCCAGGGGAAATATGGCCCTACATAAGCCATTATTGTTGTTTCTAAATATTACTCAACCGGATTTCTTCATCCCCAACTTCCTTCAACTCTGATTCTTTCCCTTATCTTTATTTACTGCATACAGAATGAGAAGGACTGAGCATTGAGCAACTATGGTGCCAACTGTACATTCCATCATCCATCATGCACAGGTCACCAGTTTTCACACCTGTACATTCTCCAACAACTCCAAGTTCTCATCCACACTCAGGAGGTCTGCCATCATGGTCAATCCCTCCCCTCGGAGTAGTGTTCGGTTTCCCACCGGATTACTTCTCCTGTAAGAAATTGTTGTTTAACTCTTCATACTATTTGGCTATTTTTGTTGTTTAATTGCATGATCTTTATTTTGTCTATTGTCTTGGCCTGAGAAATTTAAGGTCAATTTTGTTCTGGCTAATATCTTTGTGATCAGTACTCTTGGCGAGCATGAACTGTGAAAATGAAGTAAAGGTATTTGCATGCTTTTCTACTTCTATGAATGGACCAACAAAATTTTATGTCCTGCTTGATGCCCATGTATGAATATTTTTGGGATGCCTTTTTTAATTTCTTTCACAGTTTTGAGAGTCTAAGTCCGTGAACAATGGTGGATGTTATTACTTTTCTTAATGCTGATCTGTCAGTGCTTTGTACCTGTTATAGCATACGAAGAGACTCAATAAGTGCGTCAAATTATATTAGTTATAGCACATTTTTTATTAGACATCTTCAATTATTAGACATCTTCAACATTTAAATATTTATTCTTCTGTCCAATGGCTTAGGTGCCAATTATTATTCTTGATCTTTATTCTCTGATTCAGTAATCATCTTGATTTACAAGTTGACATGGCTAAGTGTTTCGATCGAAGAGGACATCATTTAGAGTCTGTTCCCTTTTTCTCAATTGAAGTTTTTACATTGGTAGCAAGGGCAGGCAGGTTCAATTTTATCTCTGTTTGGTTAGTAACAAGCATTAAATATGACAGTATTTAGCATCTGGTTCCATCCCGCAGTTCCAGCTGCCATTTCTGGAAAGTCTGTTTGGATAGTGCTATGTACCATTAAAAAAAACTCTTTTCAGCATCAGAATACTATAAACTAAAGCATAAAATTGCATCTTTGATTGTATACATTACAGATGTTTTATGAAGTTTTCTTCTTCAGAAATTAAATTTGCATTGTTATGTGTATCCGTGGATTTTTTTGAAGGCATGAGAGCCTTTTGGCTGGCAACTGGACTTCTACCTTTCTTTCATGTTTCAGAAATTAAATTTGCATTGTTATGTGTATCCGTGGATTTTTTTTGAAGGCATGAGAGCCTTTTGGCTGGCAACTGGACTTCTACCTTTCTTTCATGTTTCAAGTAATGCTATCTTGACAAGAAATTTGAAATAATGGATATGCAGAAATTCTTGAAATAATGATATAATAGAAAAGAGAGAAAAATTGGAGGCACAATGCAACAAAATGCAACAAGATTTATCATTCGGTTATTAACTTGGTAAATAGTTTTTGATTGACAACTTCTTTGGAAAGGATGTCAATTGGGTCATCTCTAGATGAGGGAAATGAAGAAGATTTTGTTCAACAAGCCCTTGAAAATGTGGAAATGGAAAGCTTGGCTCAAGAAATAAAGTCACCTCTAGAGGAACACATTGAAGCTAACAATGAACACGGCTTTCACTAACTACATGTCATCTTATGATATTTGCAAAGTAATTTTTCTTTTAGGATTGTTTAATAGGATATATACAAAGTCAACATTTTTTGGTATTCCTATGTGAGGAAAAATCAAATGTTTATAATTGGAAACTTTGTAGTTTTTTAAACATATCCTAAGCAATTGACTCTAAATAGCCCTCCACTTTTGTTTTGCTATCTTGAAAGTGAAGCTGTAACACTTTTTTAATACAAAGATCAATTGTTTGTCAATTTATTTTTCTTATAAGAGTTTTGTTAAAATCAAAGTTCTCTCTAACAATGGCTATAGACAGCTATTAACATAACGAGTTGTCTTTAAGTGCGACTTTTTGAAAAGTTTTCCGGTTTATTTTCTGATCTAATTTTTCTAGTATCTGGCAGGTATTCATTGAAATCACAAATTTGATGGGTGGACTCTTCACAATCGAAGTGCCTCAAGGGTTTTTCAGGGTGCTGATCCATATATGCAGTAAAAAAACTAGTATAAACAACACGAATCAAGATTTCACCACAATAGCTCACCATAATTGACTCATTGCAACAACATAGCTTTGCAAATAAGCAACACTAACACCCCCTTGGCTAAGATTTTCATCGGATTCCGGCCAGAAATCTACCGAAAACTCCAAAAAGGCGCACTTAAAGACAACTCCTTAACATAATATTTCTTGATAAGTTGATTTTGAGGGTGGAGACCTACCTAGAGGACAATTGGCTTGCCTCATTTGGTTTAAATGAAATTGTAAGGTCATGGAATTCAATGGTTATGAATCTTTCAGTTATTGGGAATTCAATTGTTTTGAAATTTTCAATTCTTGGGTGGACTAACTCAGATCCTTGGGGACTATTTTTTGTTGTTTTATGAATTTATCTAATGCTATAGAGAAACACAAAAGTTAAGGTCTTTGTGTTAGTTGAATCTAAATAGTTGAACTTTGCGGTTCTCTAGTAGGAATCACCACAAGTTTTTGAGGTAAAGATCTTGAATAGTTGGTTGCATGTTGGGTCAAAGAGGTAAATAGAGTAGTTAAAAGGTTTTGTTCATTTTTTGTGCTCTTGTTTGACGGGACAATATTGAAGCTCATGTTTGTGGCTACAAGGGTCTAGATATATTGTTGTTAATATTATTTGCAAGGTTTTGATACCTTTGTGTTATCGCCCCTCATAATTGATGAACCAAGGTATGTAAACTTCAACCCACCTCTTGCTTGTGATTAACTCACTAGGATAGATATGGAAATGTGATAATTACAAATTGTCCTCATAAATTGGACTTTATGAATTCAACATAAAAAAATCCAAGTTGAAATAATGAAAATGAAAGAACTTAATATGTGTTAAAGTGTTTCATGTTTTATTGGCCCTTTGAGTCTACTAACTTTGCCAAAACATACCCTTTAATTGGAAGACCAATAATCAAAGCATCTACATCTAGCTTAAGAAAAGAAATTATATATACATCTCATGAAAAAATTGCTCAATGGTATTAATCATACTGTGCCATAATACTAACATCAATTTATCACCTTGGGTGATCCATAATCCAACATAAACTCATACTAGAAAAGGGAATGGTTGACTCCATTGAGGAATTTGCAAAACAATTACTTGATTATCCTTAGAAAACATACCTTTAATCAAGAAAAGAAATGTATGCCATAAGAGTTGTCCACTCCATAGGAAATACCATTAGACCTAAAAACTTGTTGCTCTATCTTTGATTCTATGTCTAATATGGAGGATAGACAATAAATATGAAGTTTCCTTAAAGAAGAAAATTGATTTTTTTTATTAGATGAAGTGTTAACCAACTTTTGAATCTATTTAATAATTACATTATTCATGTATAACTTAGAATGTGCGACATATGACTTAAGGAATTTAATTTAAAATGTGTCTTGTTATGATAGATTAACAGGTGGCATGTCTCTTATGTGTAAGTTATGTGTTTCACAAGTTAAAAATGGCAATGAACATAAATGCCACTTAAGTCCCTCCAGAGATAAAATTCTCTTGATAGTCCATGTTGAACTTGTAAAATGGATGGGGCATCAAAGATTTAATTATGTTTTTTTAAGCATAGTAGCTAGGAGCATTTGGAGGCTAATAAGATACCAAGGTTTATGGTAGGTAGTTATTACTAAAATGTACATATATTTTATATTTTGTGAATTCTGAATTGGATTCAAACAAAAATATGTACATGTACTTGTAAGGTCAAGAGAATCTAACCCAAACTCACGACAAGTGGTTTGAAGCAAAGAGGGTAACTTGTACTTGTTAAGGGGTCAGCTAGTGTGAGCCCTAGTTCATGACATTGACAACTTGTGGGAGTTGTGACATAGGAGAATGGGTCACTTGCATCACAAATCTTTATTGATATTGAGGGAGATTGCCACTGGTCTTCCGGAATTTAGCGTAGAGCAACATGGTGTGTGCAAGGGATGTGCGCTTGGAAAGTATGCCAAGATTGCTTTCCTAGCAATGAGAGAAGGTCCAAGGGGATCTTATATCTTGTACATACATATGTGTGTGGTCCTATGTCAGTTGCATCCTTGAGTGGGTTCCAATTCCCATGCGTCCTTCATTGATGGTTTCTTTAGGAGGATGTGGATCTACTTCATGAAGACCAATGATGAGGTTTTTGGTTAGTTGAAGGAGTTTAGGGCTCTGTTGAGCTAATTTATGTACCTAAATTAACACAATTATTTCTTATCAATCCGGGTTGTTTATGCTTTGAGGCAAGTTCACTATATGTGAAGATCAGATGTAATCAAACCTTGAAAGATAAGTTATTCAAAAGCTGAAAGTAATACATCCTATAATTCTAATTCAATTAGTTTAAAAAAAAGAAGAATATTGAAATGGTTCTTGACTCAAGAAGTCCATTTTCACCTCAATTACCACTTAATGAATCAGAGATTAAAACCAAGAGCTTAAGATGGATAAATTATTAATGAAAGAAACTCTTAACTTAAGAGACACATAAGGTATTCCATCATAATTCATTCATCTCAATATCAAAATCTCAATAAGAAACTACTTGCATACAAACAAAGGAAACTAGTTTTAATTCATCATTTTAGTAGAAGAGATGCTCAACTTGAACACCTGTTTTTCCAACTCGATAAAGTGATGAATAAGCTATGAACTAATGAAATCAATCATTATGCATGAACCATGAAGCAATCTGAAATAAAGCTTTGAAAAACCAGTTCTACAATAATCAGATTACAAGGAAATAAAACTAGTTAACAAGGAAGTGTACTTAGCTTGGAATGGGGGCCCTTCCACCCTTGCCTTGCACACTTGATAAGTGATCTCAGAAGCTTAACTTCAGTTACACATCCATAGCATTGAACAACAAAATAATAACAACACAAGTCTTCAAATTAACTCCTCAATCCAAAGTTGTCACAATATAAAAGTATAATAAGTCAATAATACATAAGCCATCAAAGTTTTGGCTTTAAATAAGAAGTCTCATGAAACAAACTGTTCTATATTCATTCAAACAAACCCATATACTCTCATCCACCTATATAAGTCGAATTCATTACTCTTATCCCAAGAAATATGACCAATCCCATAGAATCTCAAAACTGCCCTATTTCTATGGGATTTCTGAATGACTAGTCATGATTGACTAGCACCAAATGGGCCTAATAAAGCTTGTTCTATTCGAACTAAGCATAGCTGGCTTAATCCTAGTTCCCAATCTGTCCATCCATGCATTCAATTCGTGCCCAAGTGTCCTGCAACCACATCAATCATAGAGCTATTACGGGAATTTCTGAATCTGCCAATTTTGCACTAAAAACCAAACTTTCATAAAAACTTTAGAAATTGAAAAATTAAAATTAAATACCCGAATGGATATCAAATATACATCAAAATGGAATAAATGAAGGGAAAATGGATGGGAAATAGATGGATTAGTAAGTTTCTTTGAGCAAAAATAAGACCAAAACCAAGGCCCAACATCTCTCCCTTGCTTATCATCAAGCATGTCCCCATGCTTGCTTATTCCTCTTTGACCTTCTTCTCTCTGTAGTAGATGCTGTACCTGTAGATGCTTCCTGTTGTGCTGCCCTGGCCAAACAATCCAAACCTGTGTCATGTCTTTCCCTGAACAAAGCTGCTTTGACCTTCTGTTTTTCATACTTTGCCTGCCACATATTCTTTTCTTTTAACCACTTAAATGCTTGCTTAGAAAGTAGATTATTTTTCCGTTTCAGTCTCCCCAATTCTTCTTTTAATTTTTCATTTGCCTTAACCAATTTAGCATTATCTTTCTTATTTGCCTTGTTTTCCTCTTTTAATTGTTTCTCCACAATTTTGCTAATTTCCAATTGGTCAGTTAAGTCCCCGATTCTTCCAACATTGATTTCTTTTTCAAAATCTTGTGTTGTTTTCATTAGTGATGCTGCTGCTGCATCATCATATGAAGAATCCCTCTCAAATACTTCTTGTGCAATGTCATTTTCTTCTTGTTGTCTTGGGAAATATGTTTCTTCTTCCTTGTCTAAGTTAATGGGACTTTTATTCCTAAATCTTCTAGGAATAGACATAACAGATGTTTCATTTTCCTGCATGGCCATGTTATTATGCTGTTTAGCTCTTGTTCTGGGATACAAGGGTGAGTTCATCAATCCTCTGTTTTCCTGCTCTGTTTTATCCTGAACTTCCTTAATCTGTTCAATGAACTGATTTTTAGACATGAACTCTCTCCATACTATGCCCTGTGACCTCACCTGATACTCAACTAGGATTTTGATCAATCCTTGATGGTAAATCTGTCCTGCTTTAGGCTTGTGTTCATGTTTTACTGTTTCAATCATTCTCAAGAGGCTCCTATATAGGAAGTAAGGCAAGTTAATCCTATCCTCTCCCTTAATATGCTGTAGAAGTCTGACATGATACAAGTGGGCAACGCTATATCCTCTATCACAAGTCAAAAACTTCTGGATGACCAAAACCAACTCACCTCATGGTTCATTGAACCATTCCCTGGGTATCCCTTTTGTTCTATCAAAAGTCCCTTTCCGGTTCTTCTCAAGAAAGAAAGTCCAAGCTTTCTCCTCGAAGTGCAGGCCTTTGTAATACATCTCACCTATCATGGGTAGATCTAAAGCTTGGGAAAGATATTCCTGGGTTACAGGAATAATGACATCTCCTACCCGTGTCTGGTCTTGACTGAAGTTATTTATAAAGTCCCTGGTTATCTGTTCAGAGTGGCCATCAATTTTTTGTAAAAAGCTCATCATCCCTGCTTGGTAAAGTTTTTCTATAGTTTCCTTCCCCCATCTCTCTATCTGAAATTTTGGCTCTATTCTGACTGACATTGTTTCTGAAAACCAATGAATGAATGCCTCTGCTGTTACTAATTTCATCTTGACAATAAAAATAACTATTGTTCGTTTTCAAAACGAAATTTTTAAAGCAAAGAAGCTTACCTTCCTCCTCTCAACAATTTAACTCTGACTTCTGTTTACTCTTTTCTCTGCAACAGCACTGTTTTAATTCCCTGTTCAAACAACCAAACACCTGTATACCCCTGTCAATATGCTACTCTCTGTTCTTGAAAACAAAATACATATGCAAACAATGTTCCATGTATGCTCATCGCCTTATACTGTTGTCAAAATCAAATCATAAGTTCACTGTGTATGTACAAATAAGGAGTGTTTTGACTACAACGCATGCGTATGGCTCTCGGCCTCAAAACACAAATGATATAAAAAAAAAAAACACAGCGCATTTAATCTGAGTTTTAAATGGCTCGGTAATCGAACTCCCTTTGGCAATCGAAAAATCGCACATGGCATGGCTCGTTCGGCCCTTAGAAACTTCAATCCTCTGTTTTGGTTAAAACAAAAACAAAAACGCGCAGGCAGCAAGGGTTCATAACATATGGCGTTTTCATGCATATAATACGTTAGGGATTGACTGTTTGTTGAAATGTTAATGGAAACAGCGCGCACAATTCAATCAACAAATACCGCCATGCAGCGTAAACACGCCATAACAATCATATTTCGGTGCTTCCTCTGTTCATAGACTTCGTTATGAACACGACACATCGTTAAAACTCCACATATAATGCCAGACCCTAACGTGTTATCCATGCAATGAATTCACATTAAAATGTTGCGCGATTCACTAGTAGTTTATGCCATGATTTACGCAGTGAATCAACTGATTTAGTGCTGTGGTTTCGGCATTACCTGTTGTCAACGAGCGCTTGAGGAATATCCGGCGCTCCAAATCCCTGTTCAACCGTTCAATTGACTGGTGGCAAGAGCAGAGTAACATAACCATTAATAACAGATAGTTCACAACGTATACTTCCACTGTTTGCCGAGCTTAAACAATTATTCCATTACCTGATTGAATCCCAAAAATCGGTGATCACTGATCATTAAAACCGGGATGATTTTCCTTCTTAAATTCGCCTAAACTCGCTTCACCCTTCTTTTCACTAGTTTGCAGCTTCAAACACCATCTCTCTGAGCTATTTGGCAATGAGGACTGAGGTCTAAACAATCAAAAACTCGGTCGATTCATGACCGTTTCATGGGTGTACTGTGCGCCTCTTCGTTCATTGGTGTTACAATGCGTGGTTGGTATGGCCGTCCTGTTTGACCAGTCACCCGACTGTGTCATGAGGATGGCCAAATCATTGTTTTATTTTGAATGGTATGCGTATAACATTATTACCACCGTCGTGTGCGTGCAATGATATTCCGGCATTGTTCGTATTGCAATGAGTGTGTGCAATTACCATTTGACAATACCCCGCCGCAATACTTATATGCACAGTCGTGCCATATAGTTTTCGCGCGGCCGTCCACCATTTCTTATATCATATGCGCCCTTTCCTAAGTTTATACCATATGCCTTCACTTATATCATATATCATATATTTTATACCATTATATCATATGCGCTTTGGGTTATGATATATATATATATGACTATGGCGCATGCATACCATTTGGACTATGGTATATATTTACTTTGATTTCCATATAGCGCATGATTTTTGTTTGGATTATATAGCATATCTTTATAATTTTAAAATGACCATCTTGGGTCATATTTAAAATTATCACCATTACTAATGCTTGAGTTGTATGTGCAGGTTGAAAAGTTGTCCCAGTTTGGTCTTTTAAGCTCTTAAAGAAAAATACTTAGGGGTTAATGAAAATAGGGAATATGTATAGAAATGAAATGGAATATGATGTATAAGGGTTATAGGGTATGTATAGGGAATATAGGATATGAAATGATAATGAATATCCTCAGGTACTAATTTCGACTTAACAAAAACTAAAAATTTCTAAGAAAAATTTGAATTTTCAAGCACAAAATGACTATACATATACTCCCCTGGATGATGTCTGTACAAGTGGGATGAAATCAATTGATCAAATGTTGTAGATGGATCAAAAAGTAAACTTTATTGCTTCTCCTTGTTCTTCATGCTCTGGTTCTTGAATTGTTAGTCAGGTCCCTCTGTAATGATTCTTTGTTTCAGGTCCCTCTGTACTGCTTACAGAATATGCACATGTTGTTTTGACATTGGCAGGTCTTTCAGGTCCCTCTGTTGACAATACAAGTTCCTTCTATACTTCAGCTTTTCAGCTAAAGATCTGATGCAAGTCTCCCCCTTGTTTAAGATGTGACTTGTCCTCAAGTCAGTTGTTGGTGGAGAGTACCTGTATTGAAATTATGTGAGAACAGTAGAACAAGAATAAGGAATTCATAGAGTCCAAGTTGCCCCAGTTTTCCCCTATGAATTCATGTTTGCTAAGTGCCAGTTGCCTGGTTTTCACTAGCAAACAAATTATTTTTTATGTTTTTTTTTATGTTTTTTTTTTATTTTTTATTTTTTTTATTTTATTTTTTTTATGTGTTTTTTATTCAACTACAAGACTGGAAGATGGCTGAGCCTGGTGTGCCATGACTTCCAGTTCTGTATCTTCTATCAGTTGTTTCATAAATGCTTCTTTACTGATAGGCCTATTATAAACTTTGAGCCTATGTCCATTCACTATAAAGGAGGTAGAGTCCTGGTCGATTGTCCTGATCTTGACTGCTCCATTGTCAAAGATTTCGTCAATTTCATATGGGCCTAGCTAGTGTGTTGTGAACTTTGCTTTGAAGTCTTTGAATTTGGAGTCAAAAAGTAATGCCCAGTCTCCCTTGCGAAATGTCTTTGTTTTGATATATCTGTCGTGCCACTTCATTCTTTGTTGTTGCACCAATGTAGTATGTTCTATGACTTGTTGACGATGCTCATCCAATTGATTCAGTTCTATGATCCGCTGCTGTTGTGCTTCTGTCAGGTCTAGTCCTAGTTCAGCTGCTAGTCTATATGTTTGTATTTGAAACTCTATAGGCAATAAGGCCTCTTTCCCATATACTAACTGGTATGGACTAAAACCAGTTGTATTCTTCCATGTGATTCTGTAGGCCCATAGTGCATCTTTTAATTTTTCAGACCAATCTTTTCTGTTCAGCTGTACTGTTTTTGTCATGATATTTTCTAGGACTTTATTTGTTGATTCAACCTGCCCATTTGCTTGAGGATGATATGGTGTAGATTTCTTGTGTTTGATCTTGTATTTCTCTGTTAGATCTCGTACCAGCTTTGATGTAAACTGTGTTCCTTGATCTGTTACAATTTGTCTAGGTACTCCATATCTGACAAAGATTTCTTCAAAAAGAAAGGTGACCACTGTATCTTCTGTTGCTCTGTTCACTGCTTTAGCCTCTGCCCACTTGATTACATAATCTGTACATACTAAGATGTACTTCTTTCCATTTGATGGTGGATTGATGGGTCCAACAAAGTCAAGTGCCCATTGCTCAAATGGTTCTATGAGGACCTGTGGCTTCAGCGGCATCTCATCTGTTGTGATTGGTCTCCCTGTTCTTTGGCAACTGTCACATTGCTTGACATATTTCTTAGAATCTCTGAAGATGGATGGCCAGTAGTAGCCCAGTTGCAGCACCTTATATGCTGTTCGTTTATCTGCAAAATGGCCACCACATGGTTCATCGTGACATGCTCTTAGAATGTCTAATATTTCATCTTCTCGCACACATTTTCTAATTATCAAATCTGAACTAGTATAAAATAAATCACCATTTACCCAACTATACCTAGAGCTTTCTCTAACAATTTTGTGTCTTTGCTTTTTAGTGAATTGAGTTGGAAACTTTCCAGAAGATAAATAGTTTGTAATGTCCGCAAACCATGGTGTTCTTACTGTGATGGCAAACAGGTGTTCATCGGGAAAGTTATCTGCAACCGGATTTGGATCATTGGGTGAATGTATGCGGGACAGAAAGTCAGCCACTTGATTTTCCTTGCCTGGCCGGTCTTGTATTGTGATATTAAATTCTTGCAATAACAATAACCATCTTGTTATTCTTCCATTGGTGATGGGTTTATTCATCAAGTATTTGATTGCTGAATGATCTGTATGAATGAAAACTTGATATCCTATTATATAGTGTCTGAATTTGTTTACTGCATGTATAACGGCTAACATTTCTTTCTCTGTGACTGTATAGTTCAATTCTGCAGGTGTTAGATTCTTGCTTATAAAGTATATTGCATAATTGAACAAGTTCTCTTTCTGTCCAAGAGAGGCACCTATCGCAGTATCAGATGCATCAGTTGATATATGAAATGGCAAAGACCAATTTGGCCCACGGAGAATGGGTGCAACTGATAATTTTTCTTTCAGATTTTGAAATGCATTTTGACAGTCATTTGTCCAGTGAAATTCAATATCTTTTGCTAATAGTTTAAACAGAGGTTGGGCTATTTTACTGAAGTTTTCAATGAATCGTCTATAATAGCATGCATAGCCTAAGAAACTTCTTACCTCTTTCTGTGTTGTAGGAGGCATTAAGTTTACTAGGACTTGGATTTTTGCTGGATCCACTTTAATTCCTGAAGCAGAAATATGGTGTCCTAGAACTATTCCTTCTGTCAACATCATATAGCATTTCTCATTGCTTAATGACAAATTTGTTTCAATGCATCGTTTTAGAACTTTCTCAAGGTTATTTAGGCAATCATTATATGTGTTTCCATAAACTATGAAGTCATCCATATAAACCTCTACACATTCATGAATTAGATCAGCGAAGATTGCAAGCACTGCTCGTTGAAAAGTTGCAGGTGCATTACATAAACCAAATGGCAAAACATTATATGCATAGGTTCCCCATGGGCAAGTGAATGTTGTCTTGTCTTGGTCTTCTGTTGCTATTCTTATCTGGTTGTATCCGCTAAACCCATCTAAGAAAGAGAAAATTTTTTTTCCAGCTAATGAGTCTAACACTTGATCAATGAATGGTAGAGGAAAATGATCTTTTAGTGTAGCTTTGTTTAGTTCTCGATAGTCCACACATACCCTCCACTTTCCATTTTTCTTTGGTACAATAACCAGTGGAGAAACCCATTGACTATCTGAAATAGGATAGATGAATCCAACATTTAACAATTTTTGCAGTTCTTCTTTCACTATTTCTTTCATCATGGGATTCATTCGTCTTTGAGGTTGTCTTACAGGTTTGAGTTGATCATCTGTATAGATGTGGTGGACACATGTGCTAGGATGGATTCCTTGCATGTCGGTATAATCCCAGGCAAAAGCTTTTGAATATTTCTGTAATAATGCAATTACCTCTTGCTCTTGTGCTGATTGCAACTGGTTTCCAATGTTTAAATGTTTTCCAGGACTTACCTCAATTGTTTTTATTGTTGGATTGGAGATTGTGTTTACAGGAAAGATGTCTATAAAAGATTTTCGCAAAGTTTGAACAGTACAAGTTTCCTGAAAGCATTGATTCAAAAGGTTACTTGCAGCTTCATATTGGACTTCTCTAAGCTGCTCTGAAATACTTGGTTCTGAAATGAAAAGATCCATTAAGTCTTCATTCTCTTCTTCTTCTCTCAAATCAAAGAATTGATTTATACTTAAAACTAATTTAGTTTGTTGTTTTTCTTGAGCTTCAAGCACTGATTCTAAAGAAGTTGATTGTGCAGGTGAATAAAGAGCAATGTGTTTCCTTTCATCTCCATGTGAAATAATCATGCTTCCTGATCTGCATCCTATGAAGGCATCGGCAGTAGCTAACCATGGTCTGCCTAAGATTAGAGGATGTCCTCCCAAATTTGTTTTTGGTTGCAAGATAAGGAAGTCAACAGGATACTCCCATGAATCTAAAGAGACTATGATATCTTCCAATATCCCTTCAGGAACAACTTTAGATCTGTCTGCTAGTTCTAAAATTGTAGAGGTTGATCTAATGTTGTTCAAATGTAAAGTTTTCATTGTCTCTATTGTCATTACATTTATAGCTGCTCCCAAGTCTATTAATGTGTTTGGTACTGAGAAATTATTTATTGATATAGTAACCATAGGGATACCGGGATCAATATATTTTTCTACTATGGTTTGTGTAGACATGAGGCTTGCTAGTTTACCAATGACTTGGATTGTAGTAGGATCCTTCTTCTTTTTCTGTGATTTCTTAATGCACAATTCCTTTATTGTTTTAGCATATATTGGTATTTCTTTAATTGCCTTCAACAAAGGAATTTTTACATAAGCATTTTTTAACTCATCTAAAATATCAAATTCGGGAAGTGTTATTTCTTTTTGTTGTTCTACTAACCTTTCAGGATAAGGTGGTGTTTGTGTTGTAATGTTTGTTCCTTTCTAAATTTGTATCTTAGTTTGTGATGTTTCAGGTGATTCTCCTTGTTCAGTTGGTTCTTCTATGATTGGAAGAGAATCCTTTTTAAGTACTTTTCCAGACCTTAGATGGACTTCATTAAGAGGAAGAATTGAATATGTGGGAAAACATGCTGCTTCCTCTACAGTGTATGCAACTTTGTCCACCTTATTATTCGGATTTGCCATTGGTTGGGCTGGTAATTGAGTTGGTCTGGGTTGATTTGTGGGTAGCTGTAACTGTTGTGGTTGGGTCAACAACGGTGGAGGATTCTGCTGTGGAGATGGGATGGATTGTGGATATGCAGAATGTTGTTGTTGAAATGGTATGGATTGTGGATATTGTGGATATGTAAATGGCTGTTGGTATTGTTGTTGGTATTGTTGTTGATACTGTTGAGGTGGCTGGTTTCCATAACCATATCCTCTCCAACCTTGTGCAGGTTGTTGTGGATATTGTTGTGGAGGCCAAGCTTGCCATGGCATTGGAGGGGTCCAAGGATTTTGAGGTGGATAGAGGTAATTTTGTTGAGGGAATTTTTGTTGATTTTGTTGAGGCATCCTAGGTTGCCATGGTCTTCGTGGTGCTACATAATAAAAACCTTCTATTCCTGGCACTTCTTCCATTGAATTCATTTGTAATTCTTTCAATCTTAGACAATTTTATGTGGAATGATTTTCTGTACAAAGACCACAAACCTGAACACTATCCAAAGGACATTCTCTCAATGGATGTTTCTTTCTACATTTGGGACAAAATATTGCTAGAGCTTGTTCTTGTTCTTCTTTCTTCTTGTTTGCCTTTAGCACATCTACTTGTGTCCCTAATGTACTCAAGAGATCTGTTTTGAAGTTCTCCAATAAGCTTCCTATTTCAGCTCTTGTTATCCCTCCTGCAACTGACTTTGCTGCTTTTGAACTTACTTCTCTTCTTCCTGTTTTTGCTCTTCCTCTAGAATATTTTTGACATAAGTCAACAATTTCTTCGAATGGTAGGTTTGAAATGTCTCCTTTACCCATCACATTCAATATGTCAAGGTATTCATCCCTTATACCCTTGAGAAAGATTGTTCGAATGGTTTCTTGATTTAGAGAGTGTTGTTTAGATTTCTGTAGATTATATAAAAATCTTTCCAAATATTCTTCTAAACTTTCATCTTCTTGTTGTGTCATTCTGAAAATATCTTCCTTTGAATCTCTAGATCTACAATAAGCTTGATATTTTTTAAGAAAGACTGATCTCATATCATCCCAAGAAGCTATTGTTTGTTCTCCTAAACCCATAAACCATTTCAAAGCTGCTGCTTTTAATGTTGCAGGGAAAAGACGAAGTTTATGAATGTCATCAGTGTATCCATATGTTCTACATAGAATATCAAATTCAAACATAAATGCATCAGGATCTTCCGTGGACATTCCATAAAAATTTGGCAATACAGAAGCTGGAATAATTTTCATTTTCACTTCTTCTCCTAATATTGCACTTGTGTCTATTATTGGAAAGCCAAAGGTAGTCTCTTGATCATTACCATCTTCTTGTCTTTTCCGATCGTTTTCTATTTTTCTATCATTTTCTTGTTTTGCCTCCTCCTCTCTCTTTCTTCTCCATTCTATTTGTTGTCTTTCATATGCAGCTCGTTTTTCAGGAGTGAGAATAACAGATCCATGTCCCTCTTCTGCCATTGGTTGATTTGTTTCAATTTTGAGTGGAGTTTCAGGTTGCTGGAAGATAGGAGGATTTATGGATGGAAAGACAGATTGTTTTCCTTTGATAATTTCTTTTTGTTTTCCAGAAATTGAAGATTGTTTTTGCTTTGCTTCCCAAGCTAACAAAGTTTGCCTCTCAATCAAAGTTAGTCTTTGTCCACTTCTTTGTTTTTCTGCCAATTCCTCAATTATTGGATTACCAGTAACTGGGGTGTTTGATGATCCTATCTCTATTTGTGGGGGGTTTTTAACAAATCTACCTTGAGGATCTCTATATCTAGGCATAAAGAAACATAACTAAAAAAATGTAACTACTGTTTTTGTTTTGTTTTTTTATCTTTCTATTGACTATGCCGATATTTTCCTCCCCGACAACGGCGCCAAAATGTTGAGCTAATTTATGTACCTAAATTAACACAATTATTTCTTATCAATCCGGGTTGTTTATGCTTTGAGGCAAGTTCACTATATGTGAAGATCAGATGTAATCAAACCTTGAAAGATAAGTTATTCAAAAGATGAAAGTAATACATCCTATAATTCTAATTCAATTAGTTTAAAAAGAGGAAGAATATTGAAATGGTTCTTGACTCAAGAAGTCCACTTTCACCTCAATTTCCACTTAATGAATCAGAGATTAAAACCAAGAACTTAAGATGGATAAATTATTAATGAAAGAAACTCTTAACTTAAGAGACACATAAGGTATTCCATCATAATTCATTCATTTCAATATCAAAATCTCAATAAGAAACTACTTGCATACAAACAAAGGAAACTAGTTTTAATTCATCATTTTAGTAGAAGGGATGATCAACTTGAACACCTGTTTTTCCAAATCGATAAAGTGATGAATAAGCTATGAACTAATGAAATCAATCACTATGCATGAACCATGAAGCAATCTGAAATAAATCTTTGAAAAACCAATTCTACAATAACCAGATTACAAAGAAATAAAACTAGTTAACAAGGAAGTGTACTTAGCTTGGAATGGGGGCTCTCCACTCTTGCCTTGCACACTTGAGAGGTGATCTCAAAAGATTAAATTCAGTTACAAATCCATATCATTGAACAGCAAAATAATAATAACACAAGTATTCAAATTAGCTCCTCAATCCAAAGGTGTCACAGCATAAAAGTATAATAAGTCAATAATAAGCCATCAAAGTTTTGGCTTTAAATAAGAAGTCTCATGAAACAAACTGATCTATATTCACTAAAACAAACCCATCTACTCTCATCCACCTATATAAGTCGAATTCATTACTCCTATCCCAAGAAATATGACCAATCCCATAGAATCTCAAAACTGCCCTATTTCTATGAGATTTCTGAATGACTAGTCATGATTGACTAGCACCAAATGGGCCTAATAAAGCTTGTTCTATTCAAACTAAGCATAGCTGGCTTAGTCCTAGTTCCCAAGCTGTCCATCCATGCATTCAATTCGTGCCCAAGTGTCTTGCAACCACATCAACCATAGAGCTATTACGGGAATTTCTGAATCTGCCAATTTTGCACTAAAAACCAAACTTTCATAAAAACTTTAGAAATTGAAAAATTAAAATTAAATACCTGAATGGATATCAAATATACATCAAAATGGAATAAATGAAGGGAAAATGGATGGGAAATAGATGGATTAGTAAGTTTCTTTGAGCAAAAATAAGACCAAAACTAAGGCCCAACAGGCTCTTATGGAGAAATAGAAAAAGAGGAATATTAGAGTTATGAGTTCAGATAATGGGGGCGAATATAACTCCAACGACTTGAAGAATTTCTGTCAGGAGGCAAAAATTAAGGAGGAGTTGGCAATACCTTACAACCCACAAAAGAATGGGGTTACATAGAGGAAGAATAGGGCCATTGTTGGACTTGCTAAGGCAATGATTCATGACTAGGATATGCCCATGTTTTTGTGGGCAGAGGCATGCAATATGGCAGGGTATGTATAAAACATGTCCTCATAATGTCTCGGGGGACAAGACTCTTGAGCATGTATTTACAGGGTGACACTGGACGTTGGCCATTTTTGTATATTTGGTTGTCCAATATATTTCCACATACCTTGGGAGAAAAGAACAAAGTTGCAACCCTTAATATAGAAGGGCATCTTTGTGGGGTATATCAAGACTTCATAAGCATATAGAGTATATATTCCAGTGAAAAGGAAGACTATGGTGAGGCAAGATGTCAGGTTTGAGGAGGGTCGAGCATTCAAGAAGTTACATGAGCCCCTTCCAGTTGGTATAGAGGAAAAGGAGTAGGGGCCTTCAAAGATTGAGGAGAGACCATCACCACCTAGAAGAAGAATTCAATCTTTAGGTCAAGAGAAGGAGTTGGAGGCTCTTTCTAGTTTTGTAAAAAAAAAGCCGAGATGGGCAGAGTAGACACTAAGAGATGCTTAGGAGCATGTCGAGCCTCCTAGGAGTACTTTTAGGAAGAGCAAAACACCAAGACAACCTTCCAGTTATATGGCTCTCATGAGTAGCATAATGGATTTCAAGCCTATTAATTTTGAGGAGGAAACAAGCCAATAGGTTTGGAGGGATGCCACGATGGAGAAGTATCACTCCAATATGAAGAATGATGTGTGGGACATTGTGCCAAGGCTAGAAGGCAAATCAATTGTGAGCTCTAGATGGATCTATAAGATCAAGCATGTTGCAGATGGAAAAATTGAGAAGTAAAAAGTGAGGTTTGTGGTGTGAGGGTTTTCACAAAAAGAGGGAGTGGACTATGGAGAGACATTTGCTCCAGTCACCATGTATACTTCTATTTAGGTGGGGTGTATATATTGCTTCAATGATGGGGTGGAGAATACATCATATGGATGTGAAGACAACCTTCCTCAATGGGGTTATTGAGGAGGATGTGTACAATGAGTCACCTAAAAGCTTTGAGATAGATAGGAGGGATTCTCATGTGTGGAGGTTTAATAAGTATTTATATGAACTAAAGCAAGAACCAAAAGCATCGTACTTAAGGATTGATGGGCACTTATTGAGCATGGGCTTCACCAATACTGCAAAGGTGAATCCCAACTTGTACTTTACATTAGTTGGAGATAATCCACTCATCTTGGTGTTGTATGTTGATGATATATTTCTCACATGGTCAAAGCAGCTCATCAAGATATGAAAATAGTAGTTGGATTTAGAGTTTAAGATGAAGGATATATGTTGTTGAAATTCAACAAGATGATGAGCTTAGTGAAAAGAGTCGCCTTCACTAAGTGGGTCCGCAGGCTATTTTTGGCGCAAGTCTATTTTTAGACATGGTGATCATATTTCAGAAGTTGCAGGATGCTATGTGTGGATGGTTGATCAAATTGGAAAAATAGATGAAATTCTATTTTTAGAATATTGGGCGAAGTCTATTTATAGATCGTCGATCTAAAAATAGATGCATGTCGATTATTATTAGTTCTTAATAATAATCAGACACTAAACAACAACTTATTCTCTTGGAGCACTTTGTTTCAGTGCACAGATGTGGCACATCAGTGGACTGAGGGAATTACGCAATTCCCAAGAGTTTACTGGAGCTCATGCATGGAGGACTTAGTTAGAACTCAAGTGGCAGAGTTATGACACAGTTGGAAGAAGTAGTTATGGAGTTGTATTCAGTTTAACTCAGTTAGACTCAGTTGAGCTAGTTGTATCTAGTCTAACTAAATGATACACTAGTGAGAGTGGAGTGAATTAATTAGTTAATTAATTCACAAATAATAACTCATTAATCTACTGAAAAATACAATAGTTAACTACGGTGCATGGCAGTTCCAGTGGAGAACCAGTAGAGAGATAGGTGAAAGGGCAAGATAGACTATCTGTTGTGACTATAGTGATGCATTGATTGCATCACACACACATTGGAGTTGCCTATGAGGATTGCGCAGTCAAGGCAAGGGTAATTCAAATTCATTCAGAGCTATTCTTTAGCAGGGATTGTGCAGTGGAGGCAGGCTAGCAGGTGGCAGAGATCGGTGCATGGATTTGCAAGATTGTTCCTGATTAGTGTATGACGATTGTACTGTACTGAGAGCTTGATAAGCTTTGTATGAGGATTGTCTTATGATTCCATGATACATAATATATAGTTGGGGTTTTCAGCTTCAGGCTTTCCCGGTTAAAAACTGTGTTATGTGCGATTGATTTTTGTTTATGCTTCACATGTGTGTGCAATTAATTTTCCGAAAATAGATTAACATGTGGAATGATTCAGTATCTTGCATAAAGTTAAATAGTGTGAGATCAGGTGAATCTAGGACATATGCATGCTTAGTGCATATAATTTCTATATGGTATCAGAGCATTGTTGATTGAAGATCACAATTGTGAAGTGAGTTTGCGCTGGTGGACAATTCGAATTTGCTACAAAAGATTCTTGGTGCAGAAGTTGAGTATACATTGAAATGGCTTTCAATGGGTTGCGATTGGAGTATGCCCTTGATGGGAGCTTTAATTACATAGCTTGGAAGGACAGGATGGAGGCAGTGCTGGAGGATAATGGGCTGAAGGAGTTCATCGATAGCGATGTTCCTAAGCCGAGATCTGGCGATGCTGCATTACTTGACACATGGCAAAAGAAGATAGCAAAGATGAGAAGAATTCTATTGGAAGGTGTGAAGGACCATATTGTGTTCAACCTTCACGGGAAAGCCACTCCATTCTTAATGTGGAAGGCTTTGACAGACTTGTTCCAAAGCAGAAGTGACAAGAGGAAGTTGGCGCTTAAAGACAAGCTCAGAAAAATAAAAATGGAGAAGGGTGACAGTATTCCAAAATACCTCACGAAGTTTGTCCACTTCAAGGATGAACTGGGAAGTGTGGGGGTTACTGTTGGTGATTAAGACTTGGTGAGCTTGGCTCTCCTTGGGCTTCCGAAGAGTTGGCATAGCTACGAAGACTCTGTCAATGGACGGGAGACACTGCTGGGATGGGAGCGACTTTGGTCGGATCTTGTGTAGGAGGAGATAAGGCGGGGTACCAGGGATGGATCTTTATCGAAGAATGAAGATGAAGAGAATTGCGCTTTGGCTGCCAAAGCAAGGAAAGGGAAGGGGAAGAAACATCCT
Organism: Pinus albicaulis; assembly: GCA_034641835.2. Lineage (NCBI taxonomy): Eukaryota > Viridiplantae > Streptophyta > Pinopsida > Pinales > Pinaceae > Pinus > Pinus albicaulis. The sequence continues at coordinate 302,406,496 of CM076578.1, read as the reverse complement.
TCAAAATCCGATGCTAAAGGCAAGAAGCAAGATTTGTCCAAAGTGAAGTGTTTTCACTGTCACGAACATAAACATTTCGCCATTAACTATCCACAGAAAAAGAAGAACAAGAAGGCTGCTGGATCTGCAGCTGGAGAGGCCTTAGCCTCACAATTTGAGCTTGATTTATCCTTCATCGCATGCTTGGTTTCAAGCTGCATGGGATCGGTGTGGTATCTTGATAGTGGTGCGTCTTTCCATATGACGGGAGACAAAGAGTTGTTTAGTGACTTGGAGGAGAAGGACCTCCAGATGCATATAGAGATGGGCGACGATGGTCGGTACAGTGCGACTAGCATTGGGACCATTACCTTTGAGAGGGAGTCCGGTAATCCATTCGTGTTGAAGAATGTTATGCATGTTCCATGTCTGAAGAAGAACTTGGTCTCGGTTGCAATGCTGGAAGACAAAGGTTATGATGTTGTTTTCAGTGAGAGAAAAGCCTTCCTTCGACATAAAACAACGGGTCAAACCAAGAAGATAGGGGTTCGAATTAAGAATCTCTACAAGCTGGAGGTAGATGGCTGCGCTGCAATGGTGGGAAAAGCAGAAGAAGTGGTGAGCCGGGATGAGGGCGAATTATGGCACAAGAGATTGGGCCATCTTCACCATGGCGCTTTGAAGATTTTGCAACAGATTTCTACTGGACTTCCCAAGGGTACTCTTGCGCAGTCAGATCAGTGCAAGGGATGTACTATGGGTAATTTTGTGAAGACCACCTTTCATGAAAAGGAGAACCGTGCTTTGGTGATCCTGGAGAGAATTCACACAGATGTGTGTGGAACTTTCTCGGTTGCTTCAACAACAAAACACATGTATTATGTTATATTTGTTGATGACTATTCTCGTAGATGCTAGATCTTCTTCATGCAGAAGGAGAGTGAAACGTTCTCAAAGTTTTGTGAGTTCAAAGCATTGGTGGAGAAGGAGTTGGGGAAGAAAGTGAAAACTCTACGGAGTGATAATGGTGGTGAATATATCTCGAGTGAATTCAAAGACTTTTGTAGCAAAGAAGGAATTCGAAGAGAACTCATAGCGTCTCATAACCCACAACAGAATGTGGTCGTGGAGAGAAAGAACAAAACGATCGTGGGTGCTGCATGAGCGATGCTGCATGACCAGGGCCTACCGATGCACTTGTGGGTGGAAGCATGCAACACTGCGGTTTATGTGCAAAACCGTTGTCCTCATAGAGTACTTGGCATGAGTACACCTGAAGAAGCATTTTCTGGTAAGAAGCCTGATATTTCTCATTTGAAGATTTTTGGCTCACCTGTTTACATTCATGTGACAAAGGATGCCAGGAAGAAGGGTAAGAACCCATTTGTGAGAAGTTGGGATATTTGTGGGGTACACAAAAACACCCCATAATTATAGAAGTGTGTATTTGTAACGGTGGGATGGCTTGTTGTGCGACGGGATATAAAATTCAATGAGGTGAAAGCCATGAAGTTGTCGCTTGAGAGGGAGCTACACTTGCATGCGGAGGAGGAACTTCTTGTTCCCAAAGATGAGCCTCTAGATGTGGATCAGCCACAGGAGGAGATTCATGGAGTGGAGAAGTCCACTCATGCAGAACCAAACATCAGACAAGGCAGAAAGCATACCACAGAACCTGAGAGACTAAAGCTTGATGCGGCACAGAATGTAGGAGTCCCTACATCACAGCGCAGACCGAGACAGTCACCTGATCGATTTACTGGATACATGGCTCTTATGAGAAAGTGTATCGTGACAGAGCCATCTTCTTTTGAAGAAGCAGTGCAGGAGCTGACATGGGTAGATGCCATGGTGGAGGAATATGACTCCATTGTCAGAAACAGTGCTTGGGAGATTGTTCCAAGACCGGTGGGAAAATCAGTTGTAGGATCAAGATGAATCTACAAGGTAAAGCAAGCTACTGATGGGAGCGTCGAGAAGTATAAGGCAAGATTTGTTGCCCGGGGCTTCTCACAGATCAAGGGGATTGACAATGAAGAAACCTTTGCACCTGTCGCACGATATTCTTCCATAAGGACCATCCTTTCTCTCTCAGCGCAGATGGTTTGGCACATTCATCAAATGGATGTGAAGACTGCGTTCCTTAATGGGATCATTGAGGAAGAGGTGTACATTGAGCAGCCTGAAGGATTTGAGATCTTCAGCAGCGAGTTGCATGTGTGCAGGCTCAAAAGAGCGCTGTATGGGCTGAAACAAGCACCAAGTGCTCGGTACACTCGGATCGACAGCTATTTCACCGGACTTGGCTTAACCAAGAGTGAGGCGGATGCAAACCTGTACCAGATTGTGGTGGAGGGTAAGCTTTTAATCATTGTTCTTTATGTTGATGATGTAATACTAACGGGTGATGCGCAGTTGATACACTCATGCAAGGCAGATCTTGCAAAGGAGTTTGAGATGAAGGATTTGGGCCTCCTTCATTGTTTCCTTGGATTGGAAATATGGCAGCGGGAAGGTGAACTATTTGTGTCTCAAGGCAAGTATGCTCGGGAGATACTGGAGAAGTTTCACATGCAAGGCTGCAAGCCTATCAATACTCCTCTTCCAGGAAATTGGAAGAAAGAGGATGCTACATCGGCAGAGGTAGTGGATGCCACTTTTTATCGACAGTTGGTGGGTTCGCTCATGTATTTAGTCAATACAAGACCGAACATATGCTATGCCGTGAACCAGCTTTCACAAGTGATGGTTAAGCCTACCAAGCTCTTTTGGAAGGCAGACAAGCATGTTTTGAGATATCTCAGGGGCACATCTGAGTACGGTTTATGGTACAGACAGACAGATGAGGTGAAGTTGCATGGCTTCACGGATGCACATTGGGCAGGAAGCCCAACAGACAGAAAGAGCACATCAGGAGGGATTTTCAGTATCAGATCTACGACAGTTTCTTGGTACAGCAGGAAACAAAGATTCGTGGCACTCAGTTCAGTGGAAGCATAATACATGGCAGCAAGTCAAGCTGCATGTGAGGCTATCTGGATGAGGAAGATTCTGGTTGGTTTGTTCGATTCACATTTATATCCCGCAATGATACATTGTGATAATCAGAGTTGCATTAAACTCTCGGTTAATCCTGTGTTTCATAATAGATCTAAACATATTGATATCTGGTATCATCATATCAGAGATTGTGTGCAGCGGAAGATCACGTTGCTTCAGTACATTCCTACGGAGGATCAAGATGCAGATATTCTAACGAAGGCGCTAACCAAGAGAAAATTCGAATACCATAGAAGCAGGATCGGGGTGAAGGATAATCCCTGTCTTGTTGAGAGGGAGTGTTGAGATTCAACAACATGACGAGCTTAGTGAAAAGAGTTGCCTTCACTAAGTGGGCCCGCAGGCTATTTTTGGCGCAAGTCTATTTTTAGACATGGTGATCATATTTCAGAAGTTGCAGGATGTTATTTGTGGATGGTTGATCAAGTTGGAAAAATAGATGAAATTCGATTTTTAGAATATTGGGCAAAGTCTATTTATAGATCGTCGATCTAAAAATAGATGCATGTCGATTATTATTAGCTGTTAATAATAATCAGACACTAAACATCAACTTATTCTCTTGGAGCACTTTGTTTTAGTGCACAGATGTGGCACATCAGTGGACTGAGGGAATTACGCAATTACCAAGGGTTTACTGGAGCTCATGCATGGAGGACTCAGTTATAACTCAAGTGGCAGAGTTATGACATAGTTGGAAGAAGTAGTTATGGAGTTGTATTTAGTTTCACTCAGTTAGACTCAGTTGAGCTAGTTGTATCTAGTCTAACTGAATGATACACTAGTGAGAGTGGAGTGAATTAATTAGTTAATTAATTTACAAATAATAACTCATTAATCAACTGAACAATACAACAGTTAACTACAATGCATGGCAGTTCCAGTGGAGAGATAGGTGAAAGGGTAAGATAGACTATCTGTTGTGACTATAGTGATGCATTGATTGCATCACACACACATTGGAGTTTCCAATGAGGATTGCGCAGTCAAGGAAAGGGTAATTCTAATTCATTCAGAGCTATTCTTCAGCAGGGATTGTGCAGTGGAGGCAGGCTAGCAGGTGGCAGATATCGGTGCATGGATTTGCAAGATTGTTCCTGATTAGTGTATGATGATTGTACTGTACTAAGAGCTTGATAAGCTTTGTATGAGGATTGTCATATGATTCCATGATACATAATATATAGTTGGGGTTTTCAGCTTCAGGCTTTCTCGGCTAAAAATTGTGTTATGTGCGATTGATTTTTGTTTATGCTTCACATGTGTGTGCAATTAATTTTCCGCAAATAGATTAACAAGTGGAATGATTCAGTATCTTGCATAAAGTTAAATAGTGTGAGATCAGGTGAATCTAGGACATATGCATGCTTAGTGCATATAATTTCTACATATGCATGATGCATTACTTCTTAGGGTTGGAGATGTCGTAGCAGCATGGCGAAATTTTCCTTGGGAAGGGAAATATGCAGTTTATAGTCTAAGGAGGTTCGGGATGGTGGATTGTAGGTCTATCAATACACCTATGATCACCATTCTAAAGAAGATGAATGGTTTGAATTCATAATTGGTGGATCTCACTTTGTATAGGTAGTTGATTGGTTCCTTGATGTATCTGGTGAACGTTACGCTAGATATATTTATATGTAGATTCGCCAACAACTCATGGATCTCTACCTTGCACATGATGGCATAATGGTCATTGTCTATGGTGTATTTTTTCAAAGGCCTCACTGGCAAGGATTTTATATTCATGCACCATTGATCCCTCCACAATGATTCATGTTGGTTTCCAGAGGACTACTTCTCCTATAAGCTATTCCTCTTTCACTATTCAGACTAAATAGATAATTTTTTTGTTAATTGTATGATTCTAATTTTGCCTTGGAAAATTTAGCAAGTTTTTGTTTTTGTTTTTGTTTTGGAAAAGAAATATGCCAAACCATTATTATTCTTGATCAATACCTCTACAAATAAGGAGCTAAGTTGAATGAACTAAAGACACTTGCATGTTTTGCATTTCTATGATTGGACTAAACCAATTTTATGTCTCATGCTAAGATTTTTTTGCAACTTTCTTTGGCATACCTTCTTTTTCTTATGGTTTTGACTTTTGAGGTCGTGTGAAATAATTTGTTGCATATGTTACATTCCTAGACTCTAGATCTATTGGATTGTGCTTTGTACATGTTATAGTATCTGGTGAGGACTAATGAATGTCATGGTATGCATTTTTTTTTCAAACATCTTCAAATAATTGAATGTATAGTCTTTGTTGTCCAATTGTAACAACTAAAATAACTATCATCTTTATCTCTATCTTCTTTGATCTTGTAGTAATCATCTTGAATTACAAGTTGTTGTAGGTCTCTTAGTTGAAGACAACATCGTTTGGAGACTATTGAATATTTTTCAAGAGATGTTTTTCCATTTGTAGCAAGGGTGGGTATGTTCAATTTTATGTCTAGATGGTTAGCGACAAGTAATAGGATAACATTTAACATACATGTACACACCCCAAACTAATAGAATGGTTGTTGGAATTTAGGGGTTTTTTTTCTACTTGGATGCCCATAGAGGGGGCCTCCAACTTTGTAATTTCCATCAAGAAAAAACAAGAGAGAATGTATGTTTCTTGAAAGGCCCGCTAGGCCAAAATGTCAATTCTACATAAAGACACTGATCGGAAATTTGTCATGACATGTACACACCATTTTTTGGAGAGTATCATTCCCACATGAAATTTGTGTCCTCAATCATGTTGATCTACCCTTATGATATGTAATTTTGGTTGTTTCTTCCATCCTATTATACTTTATTTTTTATTAGTAGAGTTAAAATTATATCATGCCTATATACTTTTAATCCTAGAGTATACTGGTTTACTAGCTTTCGCTATCGAAGGTCCCTAAATTTGCAATAAGTAGAATAAAACAAGTTTTTTTCAATTTTTTATGGGAAGGGAAGAAAGATTGGGTTGACTTTCATTTGGAAAAGTGGGATGTGTTGTCTCAACCTAAATCTTGTGGAGCATGGGGATTTAAGAATCTTCACTGGTTCGACTCAACTCAGGAAATGAAAAATCTGTGGCGAGTGATCATTGGTATAGGTCTTTAGAGCTCAATAATCACTAAAAAATACTTGAAATACTGACCCTTTTCAGAATGGATCTGAATGGCTCAATCCTCAACCTACAAAGGAGGATCAAATATTTGGAAAGGTTTGGTGATTATTGTGCCTTGGATAAAAGGGTGGTTGGCGTGGGATATCAAAAATGGTAATAACATCAAGCTAAGAGTGGAACCATTCATTGTAGGAACATCATTTTTCAAAATGTCAGAGGATCTTATTAATCAGTTTAATGCAGATGGTATACCAAGGCTTATTCACACAGATATGCTAAGCTCCAAAGTCAACTTCAATGGAAAATGTAAGACTTTGGTGGATTTTGGTCTGCAGGGTAATCTAACAATGGAGTGGAAGGGTGTTGAAAAGTCAACAAAAAATGTGTCTAATTTAATTTTCCCATAATTAAATTGGACAATAAAATGTAATCTTATCTCATAATCACTTGTAATAGTTAACTGAGTATGATAAACTCAGTTAGCTCATGGATATGGAGTTGAGGGTGGTTGGTGAGACATGCAGAGTGATTCTATTAGTTATTGAATCCAAGTTGCAAATGTGCATTATTTTAATGCATGAGAAATCCGTTAACTCAATTAATTGAGTTAAAATAAGTCTAAATAGTTGTAACTATTTGTTGCATTAGTCAGAGGTCAAGTGAATTAAATCATATTTAATTCACATGCAGTGATTTGTCATGTAAACTGATGATTTACTATTAATAGCTGCATGCATGTCAGTTCTGATGGAGACCCAGTTGAGACAAAGGTTAAAGGGATGTTAACTATCAGTTGTATTATTAGCACACTGCCTGCATGCAGTAATACACCCATAGGATTTCCCATGAGCATTGCACAGTTTTGGAAGGCTGAAATTCCTAAAGAATAGGGATTGCATTCCACATGAATTGTGTAAGCAAGGCAGGCTGAGCAGAGACTGAAAATTGGCTAAGTGTCGGTTGATTTTGTCCGGATCAGTGTGAGACAGTTGTGAGAGTGCAACAGGCTCTTGTGAAAAGAGTGCATTGTAATTGTTTCATGATTCCTTGGTGAATATACAATAGAAGATAGAGGGGTTTTGAGCAGCAAACTTTCCCCAGGAAAATATCTGTGTTGTGGATTGATTTGATTCTTTATTTTATTTATTGTGATTGGCGATCATGTTTATTTTACACAATTGATTTGTAGAAGGATTCAGTATCTTGCTTTAGTACATTGCATGATTGGATTGAATCCATTGGTATACACATTGTTTTTATAATTTCTACATGTTATCAGAGCGTGGGAAATCACTATAGTGGAGAAGAAATTGAGTTTGTGCTGAATAGCATTCGAATTTGCAGAAATATTCTTTGGTGCGACATGTGGATCAAGATGTCTTTCAATGGCTTGAAATTGGAATATGCACTCAAGGGCAGTTCTAATTATATTGCGTGGAAAGACAAGATGGAGGCAGTTCTGGAGGACAACAGGTTGAAAGAATTCATTGATAATGGCATTCCCAAGTCCGAAACAACATATTCCGCTCTTCTTGATGCTTGGAAAAATAAGGTTGAAAAGGAGAGGAGGATATTATTAGAGGGAGTACGAGACCACATTGTCTCAAGTCTCCATGGCAAAGCGATTCCATATGCAATGTGGAAGGCTTTGACTAATCTGTTTCAGAGTAGCAGTGACCACAAAAAATTGGCACTGAAGGACAAGCTCAGGAAAATCAAAATGGAGAAAGGCGACACTATTCTGAAATATTTAACCAAGTTCATCCAATGTTGAGATGAGCTTGGGAGTGTCGGAATTACTGTAGCAAATGATGACTTAGTGATCCTAGCTCTTCTAGGCCTTCCCAAGAGTTTGCATAGTTATCAGGACTCTTTCAATGGCAGGGAGAAGCTACTAGATTGGGAGCGACTTTGGTCGGATTTGGTACAAGAATAATTCAGGCGGAATAGCAGGGATGGATCCTCATCCAAGACAGATGATGAGGAAAATTGCGTCTTGGATAGTAAGGAAAATAAGGGGAAGGGAAAGAAATCCTATTCCAAAACTGAGACTGGCAAAGAAGGCAAGAAGCGTGACATGTCGAGAGTGAAATGTTTTCACTGTTACGAGCATGGAAATTATGCCACTAATTTTCCACAGAAGAAGAAGAACAAGAAGGCTTCAGGATCTGCAGCTGGTGAGGCTTTGGCCTCGCAATTTGAGTTGGACTTCTTGCTCATTGCATGCATGTTGTCTAGTGCGATGGGATCAATGTGGTACTTGGATAGTGTTGCATCTTTCCACATGACGAGAGACAAAGAACTTTTCAGTAGCTTGGAGGAGAAGGACCTCCAGATGCATATAGAAATGGGTGATGACAGGAGGTATTACGCTATCAATATCGGTACATTTACCTTCCAGAGACAGTCAGGTAAACCCTTCTTACTAAAAGATGTCATGCATGTACCAGGATTGAAAAAGAATTTGGTTTCAGTTGCAATGTTGGAGGATAGAGGTTATGATGTGGTTTTCAGTGAAGGGAAAGCATTCCTTTGTCACAAAGCCACATGAAAATCCAAGAATATTGGGATTTGTGTGAAGAATCTCTACAAACTTGATGTAGATGGCTGCACAACATTGATGGGTAAAGCAGACAAAGTGGTGAGTCGGGATGAGGGTGAGTTATGGCACTAAATATTGGGCCATCAACACCACACAACTTTGAAGGTCATGCAACATATTTCTATGGGGCTTCCAAAGGGTACTCTTGCGCAGATATACACATGTAAGGGATGTACCACGAGGAAGTATGCAAAGGCCAATTTTCACGAAAAGGAGAATCGAGCAGCGAGAATCCTTTAGACAGTTCACTAAGATGTGTATGGACCATTCTCTATAGCTTCGAGAATAAAGCACAGGTATTATGTGATCTTTGTTGATGCTTTTTATAGAAAGTGTTGGATCTACTTCATGCAAAATAAAGATCAGACGTTCTCAAAATTTTGTGAGTTCAAAGCACTGGTTGAAAAAGACACGAGGAAGCATATGAAGGCTCTGAAGAGCAACAATGGTGGCGAGTACATCTCCACTGAATTCAAGAACTTTTGTAGCAAAGAATGAATTCAGAGAGAGTTGATTGCGCCTCATAACCTACAATATAATGGGGTCGCAGAAATAAAGAATAGAACAATTGTGGGTGCAACACGAGCAATGTTGCATGATCAGGGCCTACCGTTGCATCTGTGGGCGGAGGAATGCAACACAATATTATTTGTGAAAACCGTAGTTCTCATCAGATACTTGGCATGTGTACACCAGAGGAGGATTTTTCTGGTAAGAAACCTGATGTTTCATATTTTAAATTTTTTGGCTCATCTGTCTATTGCCATGTGACCAAAGTTTCCAGGAAGAAGCTATAACCAATAGTTGAGATTGGGGTATTTGTGGGGTACAGTGATACTCCCCACAAATATCGGGTGTATTTACCAAACAACATGATGACTGTTGTGAGACGGGATATCAAAATTTGATGAGGAGAAAGCCATGCGATTGTTCCTTGAGAGGGAGCTTGATTTGCATGCAGATGAGGAACTCTTGGTTCCAAAGGATGAACCTCAAGATGTGGAGCAACCACATGCGGAGGATCATGTAGTGGAAGAAAACACTCATGCAGAGCCATCCACCAGACATGGTAGAAGACGCACCATAGAAGCCGATGGATTGAGACTTGATGCGGCAGAACATGTAGGAGCACCTACATCACTACGTAGACAGAGACAATCTCTAGACAGGTTTACTGGATACATGGCTCTTATGATAAAGTGTATTGTGACAGAACCATCCTCTTTTGAGGAAGTAGTGCAACAACCAATTTGGGTTAATGCCATAGTTGAGAAGTATGGCTCCATTGTCAAGAGCAGTGCATGGGAAGTTGTCCCAAGACTAGTCGAGAAATCAGTGGTTGGATCTAGATGGATCTATAAGGTGAATGTAGAAATTATATAACTAATGCGTTATACATCCAATATTCTCCTGATCACACACTATTTGACTTCATGCACAATACATAATCTCTTCTACTATTGATCATTACTTGCGGAAATTAAATCAATTGCATGCACACATTGAAACCATAAAAATTCACACATATGAACACAATGTTTTAACGGGAAAGCCTGAAGCTAAAAACCCCAACTATTTGTATATAATGTATGTCATAGAGATCATGTAACAATCCTCATACAAAGCTTCTCACAAGCTCTCAGTACAATACAATCGCTACACACTAATCAGGTCCTGATCTAGCAAATCCATGCGCCGATCCTCTGCCACCTGCTAGCCTGCCTCTACTGCGCAATCCCTGCTGAAGAATGGCTCTGAATGAACTCGAATTGGTCCAGCCTTGCTCATGCAATCCTCATTGGCATCTCCAATCACTGTGTTGCAAATCATGCAACACTATAGTCACAACTGATAGTCAACCTGCACTTTCACCTACCTCTCCACTGGTCTCCACTGGAACTGTCCATGCTCTGTAGTTAACTGATGTATTCTTTAGTTGATTAATGAGTTAATATTTAGTGAATTAATTAATAATTAATTCACACCACTCTCACTAGTGTATCAATCAGTTAGACTAGATACAAATAGCTCAACTGTGTCTAACTGAGTTAAACTGAACACAACTCCACCAACTACTTCTACAACTCCACCAAACTCTGTCACATGAGTTCTAACTGAAGTCCTCCATGCAATAGCTCTAGTAAACCCTCAGGAATAGCGTAATTCCTTCTGTAAGCTCCTGTGCCACATCTGTGCACTTAACTGAAGTGCTCCAAGAGAATAAGATAATGTTTATAGTCCAAATATTATTAAGAGCTAATAATATTCGACATATCTATTTTTAGACTGGCAATCTAAAAATAGATTCCGCCCAATATGTCTAAAAATAGAAGTCCATCTATTTTTCCAACTTGACCAACCATCCACAAATAATACCCTGCAACTCATAGAATATGATCGAAATGTCTAGAAATAGACAAAGTCTAAAAATAGACTTTGCGCCAAAAATAGCCTACGGGCCCACTTAGTGAAGGCGACTTCTTTTCACTAAGCTCATCATCTTGTTGCAATCTCAACAGTGAAGCAAACAGCTGATGGGAGTTGGGAGAAGTACAAGGCTATATTTGTAGCCTGAGGATTCTCACAAGTTGAGGGGATTGATTATGAGGATACTTTCACACCGGTTGCGAGATACTCATCGATTAGATCTATCCTTGCACTCTCAACGCAGATGGGGTGACAGATACATCAGATGGATGTGAAAACTACGTTTCTCAATGGATTTATTGAGGAAGAAGTGTACATAGAGCAACCAAAAGGTTTTGAGATCTTTGACAATGAGTCACATGTATGCAGGCTCAAGAGAGCATTGTATGGGTTGAAGCAAGCACCTCGTGCTTGGTACACCAATATTGATAGTTATTTCACTGGGTTGGTCTTCGTGAAGAGTGAAGCGGATGCGAACCTGTACCAGCTTGTGGTTGATGGTAAGCTTTTTATTATCATAATTTATGTTGATGATCTATTTTTGACAGGTGATGAGCAGCTCATAAATTCTTGCAAAGAGGATCTTGCAAGAGTTTGAGATGAAGGATATGGGACTCCTTCACTATTTCCTTGGTTTGGAGATATGGCAGCGGGATGGTGAGCTATTTGTTTCTCAAGGCAAGTATGCCAAAGATATTCTGAGTAAGTTTCACATGGAGAGCTATAAATCCATGGAGAATTCTCTTGCATGAAACTGGAGGAAGGAAGATGCTACTTTAGGTTGGTAGTGAACGCTACTTGTTGGACTGTATTAATCACTATTAAATGAATAAGACAATACACATAAGTTATCAATCCAGGGATGTCTTTTATTTCAATGGCAGTTGCACTGTTTGTGCCGATACATCAAAACAAAAGAAAATCAAAATAAAGAAATCGTTGCTGAATCAATTGCTGAAAGAAATCACTAATGCAGGAATAAAAACAATGTACAAGAATGTAATCATGGCTCAATTAAACGGTACCTAGCGCCACACAACAATTACACCAGCTGGTATTTCTAATCACATATGTGTAACAACATAATAATATCGAAAATGAAGCAGATATACTTACATCCATAACAAAAACAACAACACTTCCACCAATACACAAAGAAAATACGAAATATAATACATCCGCTGCAGTCCCTGCTAAAGAGGAGGGCCCTTCCTCCCTAGTAGGGCACAGGAAGAGATAGAAACTAAATGGAAATTAAACCAGCCAACGCATGTAACAAAAACAACGGATATATTTGTATTAAAGTGACCAAAATTACAAAGCCAAAAGTAATACTGTTCTCCGCCAACCCTTTGACCTCAAGGGTCGAGAGTTATATAATGGTTACATGTTCAGAAAAACGAGGAATGGATCAGTCATGAGAATCTTATGATTCTCATGTTGAGCAAAATAAGATACATGTTAAGAGGAATTATGAATTACGGATAAATCATTCTTCCCTAGACAGGTGCTAATCTAGAACAACAGGTCAAATACTTTACGACTATCTTTCCTAACTGTAAACAGACACACAGAATGAGAAACAAGAAGCTTACTCGGAGTCCAAGCGCTTCCAAAATCTCCTTCTGTCGCTTTTGTTGTAGCTTCAAATTCCAGCTGGCTGTGCAAAATATTTCCTGCAAGAATGAACACTAAACAACAAGAGATAGCAATAATACAGGTGTCTATTCAAGTTATTTAGCTAAATCAATAAAGCATAAACCATATACATCAACTAAGAAATCATGATATAGAAAATCAAAGCTTATACAAATGAATTTAGGGAAAAATAAGCAGTAATCTTTATTGATGATAGAAGGGGAGATTACAACCCAATGATCGATTTAGTGTCACCATCTCCAGGAGCATCCCAGCCTCATCACAATGCAAATATCTCCAGCAATATGTGACTCAAATCAAACCCTCAATTGAAATTCCACCAGCATTTCTCTACTCAAATTCTTCCTTCTCAAACAATAAGATCTGTGCTCAATTTATAAAGGAACTAAAGGTATTTTTACAATCAATGACTTTCCAATAATAGGCAAGTCATGTTCCCAATCTTGTAGATGTCAAATGGACACTTGGATTCAAAGCTTGACACATGTGAACTCTTCTAGAAGGCACTGGCCAAGTGGAGATTCCGGAACAAAGAGAATTTCACTCCCAATGTGACTAACGCACCTGTGAATGTCGAGAAGTGCTTTGCAGAGCAGCCTTACATGGGGCTACCTGCATATGCAATGAACTTAGTCCCTTTAGATGCAGTGTTGATGAGTTTTCATATTATATATTATAAACTTCAAATCTTTGAAACCTTTGCAGATGAAAGTCATGTATGATTTGTCTTGTTCTTTGTCTTAAGACATATAGCAACTTGAAATGATAGGGGATGATAGACCCTATTCATTGGTCCTGGAGATGATGTCCAGTTAACTGGGTCATTGGGAATGGAGCCCAAATTGACCTATAACAAATTTCCCCCTAAAGGAGGAAGTCAGAATAATAATTAAAATTTTTTGATTGAAATGCTTTACACTGTGATGGGATGGAGATGAAGCAGAGTGGCGACCTGCATCAATCTTACAATACATTACATCATGATATATCCTCTTTGATCATAATTACTAAGGGTATGCATTGCCATGTTCAAAACATAAACAATCTAATAACATGTACATAATTCAGAAAGTCATCTATATTGGAATGTTGCCCAATACAGACATGCCTACAGATATAGGCCCATGTTCGGATGACAATCTGTATGTAAGGTCACCGTACAGATGATTTGTACAAAAATCCTGAAATTGCAACTCGGATGGATGAAACTAGATCCGAGGTCTTCTTATCTCATTCACTCGATCATTTGGGTACAAGTCTAGCCATGTGAATATATGATTTGTGTTCGAACATGGAAAGACATCGTTTGATTACCAGCCAATGATGTGAGCTGTTAACAAACGCGAGAGAACCATCATTAATGTCAATGGCCCTCAAGGTATTGCAGTACATTTTGTAAGGCGTGAATAGATGATTTGATGTCGAATGCCAAACAAAATCTTTCGGTCAAATGTCTAGAAGCGAGGATCTTGTCGATGCTGTAACAAGCCTCATGGTACTGGAAAATAATGTTTCTAAGTGAACTTCCTGGATAATGATTTGTCGTTGACAGGAAGCCACCTTATTGTGAAACGGGAGATATTGATTTCAGAGACAAAGCTATGACTTGATATAACAATTTTCAGGGATGACGGTCAAGATAATGAAGGTTTATGAGTATTGCAAATGGATGAGTATTCACCAGATGACTTCTCTTGAACATATTGATGACATTGAGATGAGTTGGCAGCATTGACCCAAACCAAAGTGAAGGTATGATGAACCATAGGTATGAATGAACCGTCAAGAAGATTACCCAACCCAAATAGTCATGGACATGGAGTGAAGGAAGTGTCATGTTCAAGAGCGACTTGCTACCATAAAGAATTCTGCTCACTTTTCCCAAATTTTCCTCGGTCATTTGTCGACCAGTACCTCTTTATTTTTTAACAAGCTTGAGGAGGATAACATTTGCTTGATCTATAATTCAACCCTTCGGGCGAATAATATATCGCTATTTAATAATTTAACGAGTCTAACGATGAATGAAACTCGATTTTCACCATGATCGACAAGCTCGTTGCTATTTTATGTTTTAACGAGATTAAAAAAAGTGACAACCCGATCCTTTTTCATATTTATAGAGTTTGAAAAAGAGGACGAAAGAAAACTCCAAAAGTAATTTTTGGTAAAGTTGTCGCTCATATCCGAAAAAGTGTAAAATAATATCTGAGAGAACCTCATTAGTCATGTTCGACCAAGGTATTCCTTTTTCATAAATAATCTATCTCAGTCCGGAAAAAGGTTAAACTTATACTGAGTAGATATCAATTCATTTACTTTTACGAGCTTGAAAATACAAGTGTTAGACAATCTTTTCACATTATCGAAGTCTGAAAAGAGCTAAAAGAAGACTCCAGGGGTTCATTTTTCACTGTTATCGAAGCTCGAAAAAGAGATAAAAGTGCGCTTCAAATCCTTTTCATTTTTAACAAAGCTCAAAAAATAAGGAGAAAAAGTATGCTTTGTGGTCAAATCATTGTTGAAATAAATCTGCACGACTAATCTGTTTGTCAGTTGTGAGACCTGTTTCATAGCAACACCAAATAGATTAAAAATACCCGTTTCATGATAAAAACGTAATAAAACTATAGTCATAACAATAAATATAATTTGCAAATAATTAAATGACTATTAAAAGTAGTTTCACTATTCATTTTTACCATTCCAAAGTTACCATTTGCATTTTGGAGCTCTGAACCTGATTTTGCCTCCGAACTTCAGCTGTTGATTACGATCGTTTTCGTGGACGGATTTCGTTGCCTTATGATCCAGGTTAGTGCCATGAACCTCCTCTTCCCTTCAGTATTCATTTCATTTCCAAATTCTGCAAATTTTTAGGGTTTTAAGGCCCCTAAGGTAAATTCTGCCCAAAAAGAGGGAAACACACCCCTGAATGTCGAAACTTGCATTGCATAGCAAGTACAGTGAAGGTTACTTGCACATGCAACACACTGTCTCTTGTTAGGGAGTGCATTACACACAATATAGATTTTTGCTTCTCACATTATGCTCAAAATTTACCTAGTTTTTTGCATTGATTGGAATCTAATGGATCTTATGGTTGTATTTCAGGTTTCCATAGGATTACAATGACGATTACATGGAGAGAAAGAGAACATGAAGAACAAGATATGATTGCACTAAATGATCCGGGTATAGTAAGAGCCTAAGAGATTGTGGACTGCTTAAGTACTTCAGGTTTTCAAGGATGATGCAACAAATAGAACTCTTGGAGCTCTTAGTTTGAGCATGGGATCCAGCTATTGAGGCATTTCATATTAAGAACAAAGTGGTTCCCATAACAGTCGAGGATGTATACTTTCTCATAGTTTTGTCGAGGAGAGGCTTGCCTATTTCACTCTCAGGGTCTATTGTTGGAGGGGAGACTGTGAGAGATTATATTCTCCAATATTGCTATCTAGGGGCAGAGCCAAGCAAAGATGGAAAGATAAACATTTGGGATGTTAGAGATTTCCCTTTGAGAACTATCATTTTCATGATCGCAAAACTTTCCGGTACCGTTACACTACATGTAGCGAATAGATCGTATATGCAGTATGCACTAGAGTGCTTGGAGCCAACATTCTTCAACTGGTCTGAAGCTGATCTTTCTTAGATAAAGGAGCAACTGAAGAAAGAAAAGGGAGGAAGGAAGAAGAATTTCAGTTATGGTTCAATCCTTATATCCTTCGCTTTAGAACGGTTTCCACTGATGCAGCCACAACATGTGACACTAGATTTGTCTAATCATATTGATCCGCGGATGTAGATATGGGTAGAACTCATGGGTAGGCATGCAGACCAATCTACCATTGTGTTCTCAACTGCGCTCTTTGCCTAGTTCTGGCGACAAATCATCTTTATTGATGAGTATGCATATGCAGGCGTTGATTTCCGAGGAGATCCAAATTAAGCATTACTAGAAGGCGCTCAGTCGGGTGAAATGGGTAAGAATGTTTTGACCATGTTTTTTTTATTTTTCTAAGGTTTATACAATGTTTTTGTTTTTTGATGTGTTCCCAAGACTAAAATAAATGTTTGATGTAATGCAGATGTTGTTCGTGTTCAACCAGTAGAGGAACCAGTGCGTGAGGCAGATGCGCTAGCAGAGAGGGCTGTCGGGAGAGCAGTCCTTCAGGATCTTGATATGGCTGAGACTCTGGCTGAGCTTCGACAGCACATAAAGGGGTTGACAATCGGGATTCTGGATTGCCGGATCGAAGAGTTACCCACGCGACTGCAGCGACACACTATTGCAGTTCCTAACCGCTGGATGTGGTTACTATGTAGGATAGCTATATCTATAGCATGTTACCACGAGCACCACTAGTTTACTTGTGACATTTTTCATACATTTTGAGGTCAAATGACCAATGTGTCTTGGGCACAAATTTTGTAAAAACCTATAACTATCTATCTATATGATTTCAGAGTTTTCCTATGTTTATGGTGCAATCCTATTCAATGATGTGAATGTTTTATTTGCAAATGTCTATCTAAAACTTGATTAGCTAATGAATCAGTCAATGTGTTCAAATTTCTGGAAATATGTTGATATTGAATAAAATCAAAATGTCTTTCCAAAAGTCGAACTCTTAAGAACAATCTATGTAGTGTTGGATTTATAACAGTATAAACACTAGTAAGTTGTAATACCACAAGTTGTGAGTCTAACCTTATGATTATGCGGTTAATACCAAATGAAATGGCATAAGAGAGAAGTTCGATCAACGCGATATATTCAAAAATGTTGTTTGTCAATCTACCAATACAAATCCCTTGAAAACTCACTAACTCGCCGTTCGGAGCGAAAATGGACCACACTGCAGAGGATACATTTTGCGTACTATGACTAGCACCATCAGCATATCCAACAAATGGTTCCGAAGATTCAGACATCTGCGATGAAATGTAAAGAGGATTACTAACATTAAGAAAAATCTAAAAGCAAACTAAGATAGTGAATGCAAATCAACAACATGTATATACAATATAATACAAAAAATTACTACGCTCATGATTAAGCATAGTAACGTTTCAGATACAACCCATTTCTAGGCTGTGCCAACGGAATTCCATCGTAATCAACCAACTCATAGGCACCCTTAGCAAGAACTCTTTTGACAATATAGGGGCCATGCCATAATGGCTCAAACTTTCTTGTACCTATTACATTAGCTTCTTGATTGTAAAGAAGGACCAAGTCGCCCTCTGAGAAAATGCGAGGCTGGAAATTTTTGTCGTATTGCGCCTTTATACGTCTCATATGAGCTTCGTTGGTGAATTGGGCTTCACGACGCGTTTCATCAAGATGGATGAGGTTAAGGAGACAAGCTTCTTCTTCTGAGGTGTCAGGTAACAAGTCGATTGCGAGTTTTAACGACGATATTTCACATTGGATTGGTAAGATAGCTTCCAGACCATACACCAATTGAAAAGGAGTAAAGCCAGTTGTGTTTCTCACCGAGGTTCGATACGCCCACAAGGCGGAGTACAAGATCAAATGCCAGTTTATTTTACGAACTCCTATCATTCGTTGAAGCATATATTCAAGAATATTGTTGATAGCTTCAACTTGTCCATTTGATTGTGGATAATAAGGAGTAGAATTATCACATGAAAATCCTAACTTGGTAGTCAATTCAGTCATCATGTGATTGTGAAAATTCTTCCCATGATCTGTAACTATAGCCTGTGAGACCCAAAATCGTGCAATAACATGATTAAAGAAAAACAATGCAACTATCTATCCTATGTTGTTAAATGTAGGCATCGCTTTGGCCCATTTGGTAAAATAGTTGACTGTGACAATAATATAACCATGCCCTTCGGATGAACGAGGGTTATAGGTCATGAAGTCAATACCCCTTTTCGAAAATGGTCCCATAGAGACAACAGGATGCATTGGTGCTAGTGGTTTGCAGATTTTACGATAAAAAAATTGGCACACATGAAAACTTCTGACCGCGAGGATGAAATCTCAAAAAATAGTAGTCCAAAAGTAACCGGCATGGAGTATCTTCTGCGCGGTAGCATATCTATATAAATTTCCACCACAAGCCCCAACATGAAAATCATTTAAAACTTTTTCGGCTTCCTCATGAGTGAGGCACCTGAAAAATGGTATCGACGCCACAGCGATAAAGTGTATCACCGACGATCACATAATCTTTGGCTTGGTATCGAATACGTCGCTATTCAGAGTGTGAGGTATCGGGTCGAAAAGTTTGACTCTGGAGATAAATGATGAAATCCCCATACCAAGAATCAGATGATCCGATCAGAAACAGAGACTCGTCAGGATTGATGGTTCCGACGTAGTTTCAGTCCTATCAGAGGGAAGGTCACAGAGAAGCTCAACCAAGACTAAAGACTTCTTTGACCTGGATTTGATGAATTCCAAATCAAATTCTTGCAAAATGACAATCCATTTTGAATATTTGACCCCCAATAATTGTCGTGATAAGATATAAGTGATGGGGTTGCAATCCGAAATGATAGTATTTTTTCGGAATAAGATATAATGGAGAAATCTTTGGACAGCTTGAATAGCTGCTAAGGAAATATTTTCTATGTATGAGTACTTAAATTCCATATCATTGAGATTATGACTCAAATAATAGATTGGATGTTCAATTCCATCTTCTACTTGGACCAATACCATAGCAATGGTCGTTTCAACCGCAACGATATATAGGAAATAATCATTTTAATAATTAGGGGGATACATGAATGACACTCGGACAAGAGTATACTTGACATCATCAAAAGAAGCTTGCGCAACTTGGTCCCAATGGAAGGGAACCCCCTTGTTCAAGAGTCGAGTAAATCCTTTAGCCATTTCAGCATAGTTTGGAATGAACCTTCTTAGGAAGTTAGCCTTTCCTTGAAGTTTCTGTATCTGAATTAAATTTGATGGCGCATGCAAATCAAGAATGGCCTGAACCTTCAATGGGTATATTCAAATTCCTTATTTTGAGACTACGAATCCAAGCAAACGAACAGAACCAACAAAAAACACACATTTATGTGGATTGAGGCATATTTTGTAGTGTCAGCAGCGTAAGAAAATGGCTCTCAAATACATCGGGTGATCAATCCGACTTCGTGAATGCGCTGGTAAATTATCTAAATACGGTTGAAAAATGTGCTTAATGTCATTGAAAGCATAATCCATTGCTCTCTGAAAAGTTGCCCCAACGTTCTTTAAACCAAACAGAAGTTTTCTATAAGCGAATGTGCCCCAGGGACAAATGAATGCTGTCTTATGTTGATCCTCTGGGTGGATATTGATTTGATTGTAGATGGAAGTCCATCCATGAACGAAAAGATTTCGCACCCAGCACAATCATCAATAATCTGGTTGATATAGTGAGTAGGATAGTTGTCTTTTCGAAAAGCATGATTAACATCCCGATAATCGACACACACTCTAATGGTTCCTTGCTTTTTCATGACAGGGAACAATATTGGAAACCCACTCAGTTAATAGAACAAGGTAAATGAAATCATCATGCAAAAGTTTTTCAACTTCTGCTTTGATGGTAGCGGATTTCTTTGGATGAACATGACGAAGCCGTTGACGCACCGGTTTGACATCAGGATACATATTAATAATGTGTTCAACTATACTAGTATCTAGGCCTGGCATTTCCTCGTAAGACCAAGAAAATACATCACGGAATTCATGAAATAGAGAGTGATATGATTCGAGTTCTGATGGAGAACAAGAGACACCAACATGAATATTTTCTACAATGCCAGGTTTGGTCGAAATATCGATAGAAATGGTTTCTTCAATATTTGACAGATTTCACTTAGAATCGATTGCATTAATAGGTAGATAATTCGAAAAGAAATTTTTGATTGATGGGTGATATAGCTCACTAAGATAGTTTTCTTCATAATCAAGAAGATGGGAACGATGATGATAATCTTCCCATGGTTCTCCTTCTGACATCATAGCTTCCAAAATATCTTCATCTGTCAAAAACATTGAGGAAAATGGATCATATGGAGTACCAAAATCTAAGGAACGATCAACCCAAACACTTGGCGACGCTGATTTCGGATTTTCCGCCCAATCCATATAAATTGATTGCTATGCCAGATCATATGGCTGAGCGGCAGAAAATCATCCAACGTAGTCATAATCACACGTACTCTCCCTTAAGCCAGATAGAGTGGAAAAGATCATGTAGCAAGTCTCTATACTTGCAATTTCTGCTGACGTCGCAGGCGGCAGTAATGCAAAGGTTCCTACGAGAGTGGAATACTTTAAGAGTTCTACACCAATGTTATGAATTTCTAGTTGGTGTATGTGAACAAATAGAACACTTCCAGTTACCTGCGAAGTAGAGGCAAAGAAGGATAGTTGATTAATGACTGTGATAGTACCTTTATGTGGAAAGGCAATCATTCTAAAGTATGTAGAAACAATTGCAGTCATCGCAATACCCATGGCCTTCCAAGTAAAATATTATAGTCAAGGGGTCTGTCAACAACCTCGACATCAAAATTCACTATTTTTCCCTCTAGTTCAACATGTAGGTTATTAATAATACCACAAAGTTTAATGTATGTCCATCAAAAGCCTTCAACGTCGTTGATGATTGTGATATGCGTGGCGAGCCAAGTGACTTCCAACAATTTAGAGACATAATGCATTTAGATGCTCCCTCATCAATAATAGTGCGATGAACAAGGTGATTGAGAACATTTACTTGTATGGAGAATGCCAATTCTGCTAGTAGTTGTGGCACATATCTCGTATGATTAAAGACGACAAGATTAGAATCAGTGGGATCAATTCCACCAATGGCCAACAATAAAGCTTGTTTTTGGGAGGGACAATTTTGTAATACCTCAAGAGCATACACAACTGAAGGGGATTGAGTCAAATATTCAACTATATTATAATTTTGTGCAGCTCTTGCTCGAGGATTATATGTCGATTTGTGAATTACTCCTTTTGGTGGCCTGGATTGTACAATCCGTTAAACAGCGTAGTGCTGCATCGATTCCACAGCGATGATTTAAAGTAAAGGTGAAAGTTGATTAACAATTCCATCACCATACTTATTATGGGCAAGCACACCTCAAAATATCTGAAGGTCAGCATGATGCCATATTGAAGACCAGAACTGGGAGCTAGATCCGTAGCAACCAAATTAGTGTCCTACCAAATGGTCTATCAACACAACTAACACATGAGAAGTTTTGATATTTTTTAGACTTCATACAAGAGCACAATCCCTACCGAAAGTGTCCTTCAATAAAACATTTGCAACATGTCATTAAGGTTTCCTTGTGTAGTCCATTTATCAGATCGTATGATGTTTTCTTCACAATAGAAGTTCGTTTTTCTTTGATTTCTTCACTTTCAGTTTTCTGTCACTTTTGTATTTTATCAAACGGCATTTTAATTACACTTCTCAAGTAGGAGCAGATCAAACGCAGGTGCGTGTTCTTATAGTGCTCATCGAAGCCTGTCATCTTCCGGTAGATGAGATTCCTTTAATTGAGGAGGAACATTGAAATTAGATCTTGGTGCGTTAGGAATTTTTTCATAGAGCGTGCCAGACTGAGTGTAAATCAAGTCTAAATATTGGGCACGAGCGTTAAATTTATCTTCTGTGACAACGCTACCCTTAGCCACATCCTCAATTATAGATGGTAACAGGGACTTAATGAACCATTCAGCAAGGAGCTGGTCCAGAACAAATGTCTTAACCATTCTATGATGATGATGCCACTCATGAATATGATCAGAAATGTGAGTAGAATTAGTCTGTTTGAAATTATTCAAGAGTTCCATTCCAATTTCATATCTGATAGGTAACTGGAAATAAGTCAAAAATATAGTAGCTACGGCAGTGAAATTATCAAAAGAAGCTCTAGGTAACTCAATGTACCATTTTGCAGCGGGACCTATGAGTGTACGCTGGAAAAGACGTAGTCGAACATAATCATTATTCAGAGAGTTTGATGAAAACCATAAATGATAAGTCATGACATGAGTTGATGGATCTTCTCCAGGGTTTCCATTGAACTTAAGAATATCTGAGGGTAATTTGTGAGATATTATTAGCCACCAAGGAGCATAGTTTATTGGATCATTGGTTAACCGATTTAAATCTGGTAACTCTAAAGTTGCGAAAAAAGACAACTGTCTATTAAGGTCAGGTTGAGCATAGCCAGGGTAAGATGGAATTACTTGAGCAACATGCCTTTGAGCACTAGCATAAGGAATCTGTTGCTGTTAACCTAGATAGGGGTTGTTTTGAAAAGCAAACGCTTGAGGATTCTGTTGACCAAAACTTGGATATGATACTTGTTGAAATGAAATTTGAGGAATTTGCGCCTGAGGTTGCCAAGGGGTCTTTCCACCATTATTATAACCCAAATTAGGATAAATTGGATTCGGTTGAGGATAAGTATAACCAGGTTGTGGTTGTGACATCCCATAAAATGGTAGACCATCTTGTGAATAAATGATTCCAGATACAGGTTGTTGTAAATTAACTGAAGGATTTGGAGTCTGTGGACCCAACATTTGAGGGTATTGAGTTGAAGGACCCGCTTGATAAGGTTGGTGTACAACATTTTGATTCTATAATAAGGGTAAAGATGTATTAACAAGTGGTAATGATGTGGGTGTAACAAGTTGAACTGGTTGATACGGGTGTACAACCGTTTGTGGTTGGATAGGAAGAGTGGGCTGTCATTGACAAACATTCATTTAGACATTAGGTTGACCAAAAAGTGACGGAGTACTGTCATATTGGGTAACCAAAGGTTTCCCCCCAGCATGAGGAGGATAAAAAGACAGAAAATATTGCTCTCCAAATGATGGGAGTCTAGTCGATATGGTACTTAAAGGAATAGACCCAGAAGGACCAGCTTGATATTGCCCCGTTGATGTATATAAAGAATCAAGATGTTTAGTACTTACTATAGAATTACCAATTAAAATACCAGATGATGAAATTGGTAAATACTATGGTTTTGAAGATGTACTAGAGTAAATTTCGGATAATGATTTATAACCTTATGGGACCATAGGGCCACCATGAAAATATGACTCTGGTGAAGTTGTGAACGTCGACGGAGTAGCGAGGGCAGGAGATGACGTAATTGGAATAGTTGGCCCAACCGAAGATGTTGGTTCAGGAATGGTTACTTGACCAAATGTATACCCTTTAAGATCGATGAGAGTTTGAGTGGGAACATGATAAATAAAAGCAGATGGAAACGATTGAGGAAAAGATTCGTATAGGTAAAGGTCCTCCCAAAAATGGGTTGGAGTTAAAGGTGTCTCGTCTTGTGGGATTTCTTCAATTGCAATTAAAATAGGTGGAAGTATTTCATTGTCAGGTCCAAAGTATATTTCAGGTGGTTGACTGTATGATATGGGAGACTCAATGGCTACAGAAATTTGTGGAATGACCAAGGGAGGAACAACTTCCGGTTGTGCAACTTCAAGACTCAGATGTTCTGGCAAATAAGAGATAGGATCTGGATCAATTTGTGGTTGAACAACGTCGGGTCCAGGGGGTATGGTCTCACTGCTTGGATGGATCGTGACCATGGGTAGCTGTGAAGACTCCGTTTCAAAAATAGTAGAGGAATAGGGATGTGTAGAAACAACTTAAGCTAACTCTGGTTTATTGGAAAATGATGTTTCACCAGAGGTACGAATTGTACTTGATTCGACAGATCGTGATCGCCTTCGCCTACCAGAAGTAACTTCTGGTGGTAAAGGTGGTTTTAAAACTAATCTACGTGAATGAAAAGGAAAAGGATTTTGTTCTTCCATGATTAATGATTTATTTTAACCAAAAACAAATAAAAAAATTAAAAGGTTAATGCCAGGGAAAAGGGTTTACCAAGAAACTGTGAACTGCAAAATACCTCCTGGTGAACCAAGAAGTACGGGCAGGCAATCATCCTGAATGCTGTGTTCGGTGTATCACAATTTACAAGGCGGTCGACTTGGTTCACTATGGATGGATAGCACTTAAAAGTTTTCCTCCCAAATATACTTGAAGGTACGTGGAGGCCCAAGTCCGTATTAGCGTTGTCTGATGTGAAACAACATAGTGAGAGCACCCCTTTATACTTATCGTATTGTAACACTGCCCGATATACTTGAAAGTATGTGGACGAGCTACAATTTACTTAACTACGTGGAGTGAGGTATCACACTCGGAATGTATCATAGACAAGTTAACAAAAGTTGCTATGTTTTACGACGCCGGAACACGTCTCTAGCCTAGACCTTCTAAATGTTATCGTTATGGTTCCAATGCTTTATTAGGTAAATTGAGAGAAGTTTTAGGTTGATCTTGTTTAACAATTTTCCTTTCAAAGGTTCACCGCGATGATGTATTGGAAATTCCTAAAATGCAAACTAAGAATGATAAGCAATCTTTCACTTTGAGTTTTTCAATGAAAATCCTAGCTACTAAAGGGGAAGAGCAATCATTTGCGAGCAAACAAATCAATGAGCACAAATTAAATGCAGATTTCCTAATTGCTCCTTTTGCAAAACACACAAACCACAACATGAAAATGAAAGGTTTTCTTTTCAGTTCCTTGAATGTTATGAATTAAGAAAAGAAACTAAGTGCACTAAATTGACAAAAACAAATGCCTTTTACTTTCGAGAAATGAGGAATACAAACAACAATTTCTCTTTTGAAGGAAAAATGAGGAATTTAACAACAATTTCTCCTATCAGGAAATGAATAATTTATGACAATTTCCTTTTTCAAAAGCAAATGGATCTAATGTGACAATGAAAATACTTTGAAATTAATTCGTCAATAATAAAGAAAAAACACTTTAAACAAATATTGAACAAATTTTATTTCAAAGGAGGAAGAGGTAGATAGATTCACTAGTCAATATGAGGTTCAAAATTTTCAAAACACAACAGAAAACAAACTGAATCAAATTTCAAAGACAAATTCAAGGGAATTTGGATGGTTTCAGGAGGCAATGCAGTCTCAAAGGAGAGACATTACTTTGCAACACAAGCCTGAAAGGGAGATAGTGCTATGCAAAGCACTGTGTCCTGTCCAAGAGTGCATCAGGTGCAGTGTATAAAGAAAAACACAGCTGTGTAACACGCTTCTTTTGCAAATATGGATTTCAAAAAACTTAATCTTTGTGAGTAACAACTACTGGGTGAATAAACAGAGAAATTAGAGGCTAAAACACCTAGGACAAAAATTAATCTTCCTAGTTGAGTCGCCAATTTGTTAAGCAGAATTAAGAATTATGGATAAATCATTCTTCCCTAGACATGTGCTAATATATAACAATAGGTCAGAGAATTTACGACTATATTTCCTAACTGTAAACAGACATAAAATGAAACAAGAAGATTACTTGGAGTCCAAGCGCTTCCAAAATCTCCTTCTGTTGCTTTTGCTGTAGCTTCAAATTCCAACCGACTGTGCAATATATTTCCTGCGAGAATGAACACTAAACAACAAGAGATAGCAATAATATAGGTGTCTATTCAAGTTATTTAGCCAAATCAATAAAGCATAAACCATATACATCAACTAAGAAATCATGATATAGAAAATCAAAGCTTATATAGATGCATATAGGGAAAAATAAGCAGTAATATTTATTGATGATAGAAGGGGAGGTTACAACCCAGTGATTGATTTAGTGTGATCATCTCTAGAAGTATCCCAGCCTCATCACAATGCAAATATCTCCAGCAATATGTGACTCAAATCAAACCCTCAATTGAAATTCCACCAGCATTTCTCGACTCAAATTATTCCTTCTCAAACACTAAGATATGTACTCAATTTATAGAGGAACTGAAGGTAGTTTTACAATCAATAACTTTCCAATAATAGGAAATACATGTTCCCAATCTTGTAGATGTCAAATGGACACTTGGATTCGAAGCTTGACACATGTGAACTCTTTTAGAAGGCATTGGCCAAGTGGAGATTCTGAAACAATGAGAATTTCGCTACCAATGTGACCAACACACTTGTGAATTTTGGGAAGTGCTTTGCAGAGAAGCTTTGCATGGGGCTACCTGCATATGCAACGCACTTAGTCCCTTTAGAGGCAGCGTTGATGAGTTCTCATATGATATATTATAAACTTCAAATCTTGGAAGCCTTGTTTAGATGAAAGTCATGTATGATTTGTCTTGCTCTTTGTCTTAGGGCATATAGCAACTTGAAATGATAGGGGATGATAGACCCTATTAATTGGTCCTGGAGATGATGCCCAGTTAACCAGGTCATTGGGAATGGAGCCCAAATTGACCTATAAAAATACATATAGTTATAACCAATTCCTTACTAAAAAGTATGACTAGAAGATTATGGATTACAATCAAAACTGTCTAAAAACTGTCATCCTAAAATACAATTTGTAATGACTTCTACAGCTGTTGTGGAAAATGAAAATTGTAGCGTAACAACAATTAAGGATAGGTCGACACCTGAAATTTGACGATATCCAATCAAGAATACAATTGTAACAACAATTTATAATAACGGGCCTGTAACAACATCGTTATGTAACATCATCGTAGTGTAACAACTCAATGTAACATCACACTTTCAACTGCTTCTATACGTCTCATGCTCTAGATATTTTGTGCTAAGAATAACATCCGGAGAGACAAAAAAATACCAGAGAACTTCTTCCAACATTTATCCCAGTTAGTCGTAAAAAAAATAAACGATACATCATAATAATCGATGAAATGGAAAGATAACGAAATAAGGTAAAACAACACTGTTTAAGAAAGAAAAGGAGGGAAAAAGGCAAAGATAGTCCCAAGGTTTGAGGTTACAAGGTAAAAATGGGGGAAACATATGTAGGAAATAAGTACAAAAATGGCACCCAACATCTCCCCCCAGCTAAAGCACTTGCATGTCCTCATGCAAAAATATCATCTCCCATGAGAATATCTCCTGTGCAGGTCAATAAAGTCATAGGCGCCGGTTGTGTCTTCATATGGAGACCTGTACCCTTGAGTAGCCATTAACTGTTGTATCCAAGACTCTGATTCATATTTGCTCAGTTCATAATGAACCTGGTAATCCTTTATTGGTAACCATATGAAAGGGAATTTAAATCTTAGCCCAATCCAGGAAGCACCAAGGGTTTGTATTATTTGGGCATATGTTGGTAGATGGGTAACACCTACCACAAAGTTCTGAAATGCAAATGGGTCCCCTTCCAACAATTCAACACTGCTGGCTTCTTTACGCTTAAGACACCCAGTTAGGGCACAAATATTCATTAATGAAAACTAATTAAGGAAAAATTCCACAATCCTTCTTCTGTAAGCGGAAACAGGTTCCCTTATCCTAAGAGTGCTCAGAATCCTACTAAATTCCTGCCTTAATTCGACGGCCCGTCCTAGTTATGCCCGGATCCATAATGCTGTATTTTCTTCATTGGCATCCATAGATTTTGTGGACAGATGCCACTCAATCTGATTCCTTGTAAATGACACGAAGGCTCGTAATTGCAAATTCCCCCATGTAGGAGAATATAGTCACTACCATTTTCATACTTGCACGAAAGACAGAAAAAATCAGAAGCACGAAAGACATCTAAAAATTTTCAGGTGGAAGAACCCATATAGGGCCTGTTCTCCATGAAGGATTTTAACTGAAACATGTAATAGCTTTCCCATAGGAAAATGGGGTAAGATGGGGAAGGTCGCCTGCACCCCAACAAATTGAGGGCAAGCTCATGGAGTTTTTTCTTATCCAAAGTCAGATCTTGAACCTGCTACTGTAACAACAACAACTATTCCTTTTGCTTCTTTACGGCTTCCTTCCACTTACACTCTTCCCAACCCTTCTTCAGTTCTTCCTTCATCCATTTTTCCTGTAAAGCACTTATCTCCTTCTGATGTTCTTTCAGTGATATCACCCCCTCCCGAAAGGAGATTGCCTCCTGTTTCCACTTCTGCAATTCAGAAATCAAAAAAATTTTCTTGGATCTCCATCCCATGGCGGGACCCAACGTTCCTCCTCATTCAATATAAACATCAATAGTGGGTGTAACAACCTCTGTCGGATGGGTCTACTCCACCTCTACTGCTGGTTCTTGTGTAACAACAACTTCATCAATGGGTTCTTGTGTATTAGCCCCTTCATTTCACCTAGGCTAGCCTCTGTGCCCACTGCTGGTTCTTCTGTAACAGTAGTGGCCTCCACAGGTTCTTGTGTATCAGCTTCTAGGTCAATTACTACGAGAGGCTCCGCTTTAACTACTGGTTCTTGTGTAACAACAATATCCTTAGCAGGTTCTTGTGGGACAACCTCCCAAAGTTCTGTTTCTGTTTCCATTGAGCCAGTGTTTTCCCCATAGACCTTATACCTTGCTGCTGTTAATACTTGAGAACATGCTGTGCAAACAGATACTAAAATTTCCTTCCCCTCATCTAATCTTTGTTTCAACTGTTCATTTTATTTTCTTAAATTTTCAAGTTCTAAAAGAAGAACATGAGTTTCGTCCTTTCCTGATGAGAAGGGTTTTTTTACTTCTTCTTCTAATCCTTCTGCATCTTTCTTCTTCTCAGCTGTGGGAAATGGTTCCGTTGGCAAGCTAACTCTCACCCTCTATTTTGGCTGTCTATCTCCAATTGGATTGTTAGTGGTTTTTTTTTCCAATTCTAACCTTGATGGGCCGAGTTTGGACTTTAGCTTCTGCATGACTTCCTTTCGAGGTCACAACATGTTTTCTCTGGCTTGTCCTATGGATTTTTCGTTTAAATTATTCCCAAATCCTTCCCTGCTGGCTTAGGGTATCCAACATGATCAATTTAATAAGTCCATGGTTGGTCACACAGACTTCAAGATGTGCTGCCATCTTAACCTCCACAGCCATATGCTTAATGTTTCCTAATAGGAAAAATGGGAGGTTGATCTTCTGCTGGTGCCGAAGATGATTTAATTGAGGGAAGTGGTAATTGAATACGATTCTGGACCTTCCCTCACAAGTAATGTACTTGATCAGACCTAGGGAAACATATGCACATGGCTGGGGGAGTGATAATCTGTCAACTCCTCTTCCCTTCTTTTCCAACCTTTCCTCTCCTTCAAGAAAATTTTCCTTCAAAGAGGGTCATTAATTTTCCCGTTGAACCATCTCCTTCCTTCAGCTGGCAATGTGGTCACTCGCGCAATCACTTCTTTTGTTACTTCAATTTGCAGACCCCTGACTCGGGTCTGGTGGTTATTCAAATTTTGAGTGAATTCGATTGCAATGGCCTCGTCCGAGCCTTTCAACTTCTGAAAATATTCAATCCACCCGACATCCATAAACACCTAATAAGATTTCGGACATATCTGCAAAGTTTATATGGAGTCCGGCTTGTGTCTTACTGCTGCTCCCCCAATCTTGCTGTTATTATGAATCACTCCTTAAGCTCAACCAACCGTAATATCGCCGCACTACTTGTTTTCTCTTAGAACCTTGCTTTGCTTATCTCA
The DNA here is from genome assembly GCA_034641835.2 of Pinus albicaulis. Classification (NCBI taxonomy): domain Eukaryota; kingdom Viridiplantae; phylum Streptophyta; class Pinopsida; order Pinales; family Pinaceae; genus Pinus; species Pinus albicaulis. Next base: position 302,376,105 of record CM076578.1, on the reverse strand, counting down.
GATGAAGAATTTCAGACGAGGATATAAGACTTCAGCTAAGGAAAGTGATGAGAGGTGACAAGATTTTCGAATTACCCAATCTTACTTCGCACATTCCTACATAAATGTCTAATTATGGAAGATAACAGACTTTAAATATAGATGCCTTTTCCGGCCGGATTTGGTCATGATTGGCTATCGTGCTATTTAATTTGATACATGCGGGGTTAATGATGGTTTCAAGACTATGGATTTCTTTCAATGATTACAAGATTTATCCCCCCCTAGCTTTAATGGTGACGACCGCCCACGATCGTCACGGGAAATGTCATAACTTTCCATTAATCACCAAATTATTAAATGTTGACATTACCTTTTTAAATGATGTACCTGAAATGATGTGGAGGAAGAATTTTAATGTGATGGCGTAACTGCTTCCAGTGATCGTGGTGGTCATGCTTGACTGATGTAATTATTGCTACATGTCAAGATAACAACGAGATAGGAAACATTGTTCATGGATGTCGGTTTTTACATGTTTAACAACCAAGACAAACATTGTATTATTCTTAAAAAAAACATGATAATTAGGAAAAATAGATAGAGAAAAGAAACAAATAAGTAACATCATCTTGTAAAATATGTTGGGATGGAAAGATGATGTTTTGAAAAAGGGAAAAAACGCTGGGTGTAATAGTTGCCACATAAGTGGTTTTCAACAATTACAAATTGTCTGACTATGCCCTGACAAGAGGTTTTCAAAATCATATATATGTATATTAAACAGGTGTAACAACTGCCGCAATAATGGTTTTCAGCTGCTACACTTATTAGAATTTCAAATTTTAGTCTACATAGGGGAGAATTCCCTTGCTGCTGTAACAAAAATATCAGAGTCCGTGACAATGTTAACAAATGATTCATTCGAAGCAGGTTGATGATATAACCTCAGACAGTGCCCATTAACCAGTAACAGTGTCTTAGCACTATCAATGGTAACCAATTCTACAATCTCATTATCAAAGACCATGTGTACTTCGTAAGGACCTAGCCATTTGGTGTAGAGCTTGCCTTTGAAATCCTTGAATCTTGAAACGTACAAGAGAGCCCAATCTCCTTTCTGAGATTTATTCTTCTTAAAGAAACTGTCATGCCATATAGCTCTTTGCTGATGAATGACATCTGTCTTCTAAATGGCAGCCAACCGTTTCTCTTCCAACTCATTGAGCTGGTTCAATATTCGTCTTTGCACCGTGATTAATTCTAGATTGACCTGCAATGTTGTTCTCAATGTATTTATTTCAAAATCTATGAAGAATAAAGGATTCTTATCATACACCAATTCATATGGTGAGAAGCCTGTAGTATTCCTCCATGTTGTTATGTAAGCCCACAACACCTCTGGAAGTTTTTTGGCCAAATTCCTTTGGTGGCTGGCTACTGTCTTTGTTAAGATTCCCTCAATGACTTTATTGGTGCTCTCCACTTGACCATTTTTTTGTGGGTGATAAGGTGAAGTGATCCTGTGATGAATTCCATACTTCTCAACTCGTTTCTGGATCAAATGAGATGTAAATTGAGGCCCTCAATCCGTCACTATCTCCATGGGTATCCTGAAGCGAACAAAAATATCTTTGAACATGAAGTCTGAAACAACCTGCTCTATAGCTCTAGTTAGTTCCTTCGCTTCGACCCACTTTGTGACGTAGTCGGTGCAAACCAATATGTATGATGTTTTCTGTGATGAAGGATTAATTAGGCCTACAAAATCTAGGGCCCATTTCTCAAATGGCTTTATCAGTATCTGAGGCTATAAAGGCATCTCATCTGATTTCAGAGGCTGGCCCATCCTTTGGCAGCTATCACATCCCTTCACAAACTTCTTGGCATCGTGGAATATAGTTGGTCTGTAGTACCCTGTTGAGAGTACTTTATACCCCGTTCTCTTGTCTGCGAAGTGCCCTCCACAGGGTTCCTCATGACAATCTTTCAAGATATCGAATACCTCCTCTTATTTAACACAACGCTGAATCTGAAAGTCTGGTCTGGTGTGATAGAGATTTTCTTCTATCCAGGAGTAAGTAGCACTCTGATGTATGATCTTCCTCTTTTCTCTGGAAGATAAATGGTGTGGGAATTTTCCTGCAGCAAGATAATTGGCTATATTTGCATACCATGGTGAGTGAATAGATATGGCAAAAAGATATTCATATGGAAAAGAATCCTTAGTAGGAGTGCAGTTATCACCTATAGTTAACTTAGAAAGAAAATCAACAACCACATTATCTTTTCCGGGTTTATCTAAAATAGTGATATCAAATTCTTGTAACACCAATAACCATCGTGTAACGCTACCATTGGTAACCGGTTTATTCATTAAAAATTGAATTGTAGTGTGGTCAGTGTGTACAAATATTTGATACCCGATGATGTAGTGCCAAAATTTGTTGATAGCATGCACTACTGTTAGGAATTCCTTCTCATTCACTGTATAGTTGAGCTCAGCTGGAGTTAAATTCTTGCTGATGTAATAAATGGCATAAGGTTTCTTTTCCTCCAGCTGCCCCAAAACAATACTCACAACTATGTCAGATGCATCTGTAGCGATATGGAATGGTAGTCTCCAATTTGGTCCTTATATAACAGGTGCTGCTGTTACACATTTATTTAACTTCAAAAAGACTTTCTCACACTTACTTGTCCACGCAAATTCCGCGTCTTTCATGAGCAAAGAAAACAGAGGAGATGCAATCTTTGATTTTTTTTTTTACAAATCTCCTGTAGTACCCTGCATGTCCTAGAAAGATACGTACCTGTTTTTGAGTTCTAGGAGTTGGAATTATAGAGATTACCTCAATTTTTGCAGGGTCTACCTTGATCCCATCTTCCGAAATGAAATGTCCCAACACAATCCCCTTGGTCATCATCATGTGGCACTTCTCTGTGCTCAACGAAATATTAGTTTGTTCACAATGTTCCAATACCTTTTCCAAATTAACTAATGTTGTTTCAAAGGCATCCCCGTAGGGTGTAAATTCATCCATGAAAATTTTGAGACAATGATTCAAGAGATCCGAAAAGATACCCAATATTTCCCTTCGAAAAGTTGCTGGCGCATTGCAAAGGCCAAAAGGAAGGACGCAAAGGTACCCCATGGGCAGGTGAAGGTTGTATTGTCTTGGTCTTTCGGGGAAATATGTATTTTATTATAGCCACTAAACCTGTCCAAGAATGAAAACAACTTTTTCCCAGAGAGAGTATCGAGTACTTGGTCAATGAATGGTAAAGGGAAATGGTGCTTTTGGGTGGCTTTGTTAAGTTCTCTATAGTTTACAAAGACTCTCCACTTGCCATTATTTTTTGGAACAATGATAAGCGAAGATACCCACTGAATGTCAGAAATGGGGTAGATGAAATTAGCATTAAGGAGTTTCTGTAATTAATATTTCACTATCTCCTTAAGTGAAGGATTCATTCGACGCTACGGTTGTCTAACTAGTTTGCAGCCCTCCTTAAGGTAAATGCGGTGAGTGCATAGGCCAGGGTGGATTCCTTTCATACGAATATAGTCCCATGAAAATGCCTTTTTATATTTCTGTAAGAGTTGTATTAGCAATCCGTTATGTTCAATAATCAAGTTAGGTTTAATGTTTAAATATTTCCCTAGCTCAATTTTAACAGGACTGTTGTCAGTATGCGGAGTAGTTTTCAAATGTGCAATAATTATGTCATCTACCTCATCTTCTTCCCCTGGATCTCTAATAGAGGCAACAAAGAGTGAATTGGTAATAAAACCATTAATAATTTCATCCTCTGTTTCATCCTTAAAGTATTGTGATTTTCCAAGTGTGAGGAGAGGTAGGGAAAAATCAAATTTAGGTTCAAATTCATCCCACCAGGGACTATTCAAATCCATATGCAGTTTTATTGTAGGGTAAAGGTTTAGGTTCTTAGTCGTCTTCCCATCTGAGATCACCATAGATCTAGATCTACATCTGATATGCGTCTGCAGTGGCTAGCCACGGTCTTCCCAAGATTAAAGGATGAACCCCCAGGTTGGATTTAGTTTGTAAAATGAGGAAATCGACTGGGTAATTCCAAGAAGCTATAATGATCACCACGTCTTATATCATTCCCTCGGGCTTGACACAAGATCTATATGCTAATTAAAGCACTGTAGGTGTACGTTTGAGTCCATGAAGTCCTAGGGAGTTAAAAATATCTTTGGTCATTACATTAATGGCTGCTCCTAAATCAATCAGAGTGTTAGTTATGGGTTGGTCATCAATATGGACAGTTGCTGTAGGATTCCCTGGGTCATTATATTTAGTCAACAAAGGTTGATCAATCTTTAGTTCAGATAGTTTCCCCATTACATGGATAGTAGCAGGGTCTTTTGGTTTCCTTCCAAGATTTTTGACACACAGATCTCTCACTGTTTTGGCATAGATAAGTACTTACTTAAGAGCTTGTAATAGTGGAATCTGCACATACAAATTCAATAATTCCTTGAGAAACTCAGATTGAGTTTGTGAGGTTGGCCCGATTTCAATTAATCGCTGAGGGTATGGAGGATCCTGAACCCTAACAGCTGAGTCAGTTGTCACAGATGCACCAGCCCTGCTCGGGTTGGCTGATGTAGAAACAACAGGCTTTCCCGAGCTGGCTGCTACAAGTGTAACAATAGGTGCTGTATCAACTGTTATAAGTGCATCAAATGTTTCAGAATTGACTATATCCTTTCTAGGTGACTCACATTCTTCCTTGGTAATGATGGGAGTATGTTCTGGTTTGATTAATTTTTCCGATCGAAGATGAACCTCATTAGCCCAATAGGAGTGATAAGATAAGTCTGGAAAGTAACTGGGGCCTCCATGATTTGAGATGCCTTATTATTCATATTGGGGTTAGGTTGCACAGGTAATTGGGGTCGGACAAGAAGTGTAGGATTTTGAAGAGGAGGAAGTTGTAATTACTACTGCGTTGGTAGTGCAGGGGGCACTGGACCTTGGCCATTACCTCTCCAATTCTGACTCCAAGGATAAGATTGCGATGGAGGATATTGAATTGGTGGAGGGGAAGGCCACTGGTTCCATGGTGAAGGAAATTATGTTGAGGAAGGAGTAGGATATGGCCATAGGAATTGCTGACTATTATAAACATTATTCCAAGGATTAAAAGAGGAAAAATCTAGAGGCATACATGTAGGTCACGGTTGCCATGGTCTCTTTGATCCGATGAAGTAGGACATCCTTGCTTGATTTCTGAAGCACTTATTTTAGTTTGGGTAGTTCCAGGCATTGAATAGTGGAATGCACCAACTCACAGATGTTGCACAAGATGGCGCTATTCAGTCTGCATTCTATTTCTAAATGTTTTTTTTGCATCGAGGATAGAATATTGCCAAGGATGCTTCAGCTTCTTCTTGTGCTTTCTTAACTTGTATTGTAGTGATTTGGGCAGAGAGAGTACTGAGGAGGTTGTTTTTAAAATCCTCAAATAGATTCTCGATATCTGCTTTGGTTACTCCTCCACTTGTGGACTTCTGTATCTGAACTGAACTTCTTCCCTTGATCGATCCTCTTGAACTCCGCAGAAAAAGCTTCATTATTTCTTCAAGAGGTTCTTGCGATATGTATCCTTTTCCTAAAAAATTAAAATGCTCCAGAAAATCATATCTTATACCTCTTATGAATATAGGTATTAGGATTTCCGAGGCTAAGTTACCAAACTTAGACCTTTGTAAATTATAATGGAATTGTTCCATGTAGTCTTCTAAGCTATCCTCCTCCTTCTGTGTAATTCTAAAGATCTCTTCCTTAAAATCCCTGGTTCGAAAATAATCATGATACTTAAAGAGGAAGGCCTCCCTCATGTAATTCCAGGTTCAGATCGTGCCAACACCCAATCTCATGAACCATATTAATGCTGATCCTTTCAGAGTAGCAGGAAACAATTTCAACTTCTGGGCGTATGAAGTGTAGTCATAACTCCTACACAACACATCGAACTCGAACATAAATGTATCAGGATCTTCAACAGCCATCCCTTGAAAGGACGATAGAGATGATAACGGAATGTTTTTCATAGGAGCTTCATCCCGTGTCGTCAATATTGGGAATTCGAAAGTAATAGTACCATCTGTATTAACATTCTCGTCTCCCATGGCTGATCCTTCCTAATGAGATGAAATGACCTCAAAATATGCAGGGGATTGAAAAATAAATAAAGGATCAGGCTGTTCCAGGACCAATTTTTTCACTGCACTACCTGCATCCAAATGATGATCAACTAAATGCTGTTCCTCAGGTCCCTGATGCTCCCCACTGGTCTCCCCTTGTCCTTTAATTTTCAGATTTTGATCAATGTCTTTCCACTGTTGTTTCAGATCTGGAGTCTTGATATCAGGAGTGAATATGATGTTTGAAGGGTGGTGAGGTCCAGATACAAAAGGTACCAATGCCCTAGGTTTCGATATAGTAGCAACTTTTTGTGGTCCCGTCTTCCTATTGTCTTTGTATGAAGTAGACTGTTCCTTTTTTTCTTTTGAGATTAGATCTCCAAAGAATGTCTTTCTTCCCAAGTCTGCACTCTTATTTTCCTTTTTACGACCCGTCTTTCCTGTATTTAGCTAGAGTGGGGGGGTGTTTTGAATTTCTCTATTGTCCTTCAAGCACACATGGACCCTATGTGTATCAATCCTTCCCACAAGTGCTTCAGTTTCTACAGTGGTGAGCCCGCCAAAGTATGTTAGAGTGATGCACAAGTTCTTACCTCTCGTCTTATTGCCCAACAACTGTATATTTGAAGAAAGACTAAAGAAAAACACCAAAAAATCACACTTCTAAGTGCCCCAGCGTAGCAATGGTGAGCCCGCCTAGGTATGTTATAGTGATGCGCAGGTTCTCACCTCTCATCTTACTGCCTAGCAACTGCTGACTAGGAACACCCTACCATTAAACAAACATTCCAAAACTCACACTTCTAAGTGCCCTAGGGTAGCAATAGTGAGCCCGCTTAGGTATGTTAGAGCGATGCACATGTTCTTACCTCTCATCTTAATGCCCAACAACTGTTGACTAAGAACACCCTACCATCAAACAAACAATTCTGGTTGATTGGATCGTCACTTCCATCCCCGGAAATGACGCCAAAATGTTGGACTATATTAATCACTGTTAAATGACTAAGATGGTACACATAAATTATCAATCCAGGGACGTCTTTTATTTCAATGACAGTTGCACTGTCTGTGCTGATACATCAAATTAGAAGAAAATAAAAATAAATAAATCGTTGTTGAATCAATTGATGAAAGAAATCATTCTTGCAGGAATAAAAACAATATACATGAATGTAATCATGCCTCAATTAAACAGTACCTAGCACGCCACATAACAATTACACCAGCTAGTATTTCTAATCACATCTGTGTAACAACATAATAATATCAAAATTGAAGCAGATATACTTACAGCTAGAACAACAACAACAAAAATTCCATCAATACACAAAGAAAATAAGAAATATAATACAACTACCTTAACCACTACAGTCCCTGCTAAAGAGGAGGGCCCTTCCTCCCTAGCAGGGCACAGGAAGACATAGAAACTAGATGGAAATTAAACCAGACAACACATGTAACAACAACAACGTGATATCTTTGTATTAAAGTGACCAAAATTACAGAGGCAAAAGTAATATTGTTCTCCGCTAACCCTTTGACCTCAAGGGTCAAGAGTTATATAATGGTTACATGTTAATAAAAACGAGGAATGAATCAGTCATGAGAATCTTATGATTATCATGCTGATCAAAATAAGACACATATAGTTACAACCAATTCCTTAATAAAAAGTATGACTGAAAGATTATGGATTACAATAAAAAATGCCTAAAAGATGTCATCCTAAAATACAATATGTAATGACTTCTACAGTTGTCGTGGAAAATGACAGCTATAGCGTAACAACAATTAAGGACAGGCCCACACCCAGAAGTTGATGATATCCAATCAACAATACAACTGTAACACCAGTTTATAATAGTGGGTCTGTAACAACACTGTGATGTAACATCATCGTAGTGTAAAAAATCACTATAACAACACACTTTCAACTGCTTCTGTATGCCTCATGCTCTAGATCTTTTGTGCTAAGAATAACATCTAGAGGGACAACAAAATACCATAGAACTTCTTCCAACATTTATCCCAGTTAGTCATAAAAATAAATAAATGATACATCATAATAATTGATGAAATGACAAGATAATGAAATAAGGCAAAACAACACTGTTTAAGATAGAAAAGGAGCGAAAAAATAGAAGGTAGTCCCAAGGTAAAAATGGGGGAAACATATGTAGGAAATAAGTACAAAAATGGCACCGAACACTACTGTTTATAGGCAGTTTGTGGGTTCACTCATGTACTTGGTGAACACCAGACCAGACATTTTTCTACGTAGTTAACCAACTGAGTAAAGCTATGGTTAAGCCGACCAAACTCTTTTGGAAGGCATGTAAGCATGTCTTGAGATATATCAGGGGAACTACAGAGTATGGATTATGTTATATACGGACAAAGGGAGTGAAGATTTAAGGCTTCACTGATGCAGATTGGGCAGGCAGTCCATTAGACATAAAGAGCACATCAGGAAGGATCTTCAACATAGGATCGAAAACATTTTCTTGGTACAACAGGAAACAAAGATCTATGGCACTCAGTTCAGCCGAGGCAGAGCACATGGAAGCCAGTCAGGCTGGATGTGAGGCCATCTGGATGAGGAAGATTCTAGTTGGTTTGTTTGGTCATCAGATGGATCCGACGGTGATACATTGTGATAACCAGAGTTGCATAAAACTCTCGGTTAATACGATATTCCATTATAGGTCAAATCATATAGACATCTGGTACCACCATCTCAGAGATTCTATTTAGAGATGCATTATGTTACTTCATTACATTCCCACGAAAGATCAAGATGCAGATATTCTGACGAAGGCGCTCGCCAAGAGAAAATTAGAATACCATAGAGGCAGGATCAGGGTAGTTGATAATCCCTTTCTTGTTGAGAGGGAGTGTTGAAAAGTCAACAAGAAATCTGTGTCTAATTTAATTTTCCCTTAATTAAATTGGACAATAAAATGTAATCTTATATCATAATCACATGTAACAGTTAACTGTGTGATAAAATCAGTTAGCTCATGAATTTCGAGTTGAGGGTGATTGGTGAGGTATGTAGAGTGATTCTATTAGTTATTGAGTCCAAGTTGCAGTTAGTGCATTAGTTTAATGCATGAGAAATCAATTAACTCAATTAATTGAGTTAAAATCAGTTTAACTAGTTGTAACTGTTTGTTGCACTAGTGAGAGGTAAAGTGAATTAAATAAGATTTAATTCACATGCAGTGATCTATCATGTAAAATGATGATTTACTATTATTAGCTACATGCTTTTCAGTTCTGATGGAGACCCAGTTGAGACAAAGGTTAAAGGGATGTTAACTATCAGTTGTATTATTAGCAGATTGCCCGCATGCAGTAATACACCCATAGGATTTCCCATGAGAATTGTGCAATTTTGGAAGGCTGAAATGCTTAAAGAATAGCGATTGCATTCCACATCAATTGCACAAGAAAGGCATGCTAAGCAGAGGTTGAAAATTGGCTAAGTGTTGGTCGATTTGTTTGGATCAGTGTGAGACAGTTGTGAGAGTGCAGCAGACTCTTGTGAGAAGAGTGCATTGTCATTGTTTCATGATTCCTTGGTGAATATACAATAGAATATAGGGGGGTTTTGAGTCGCAAGATTTCCCCAGGAAAATATCTGTGTTGTGAATTGATTTTCTTCTTTCTTTTACTTGTTGTGATTGGCGGTCATGTTTATTTTCGGCAATTGATTTGTAGAAGGATTCAATATATTGCTTTAGTACATTGCATGATCGAATTGAATCCATTTTTATACACATTTTTGTATAATTTCTACAGAGGGATTCATCCTAAAATTGTTGTGAGGTGGTCTCATTCTTAATGATAGTAAGGATGCCATTATTTTGCAAAACAATTAAGCAACAGGTCAAATTTCACCCAAGCTAGCCTATGCAACGATCACAACAAAAAACATTGTCCCATAGGTGAGATGAAAAAGTCAAAAAATATAGAGTTGGGACATTCCTCAAAATCTTAAATGTTTTACTTGATTGGTGACAAAAATTGTGATTCTGTAATATTCCCAATTTTCCATTAGTTAACTGGAATATTAGAGTTCTTAATTTTCTTGCTTAGTAAGTAATTAAAAGGGTGGAGGGACCCATAAACCCCATATATGAATAAAATCCACTTTTGTTGTGTGAAAGTGGGTTAGTTAGATAATATATCAGCATTATGGAGTAGTGGGGCAGCTTATTAATGGAGGAAGAGTAGAGATCACAGAGAATAATGAGGAAGATGATGGATATAATGGAGGAGTAAAATTAAAATCATAGAGAATTAATGATGTAGTGATGGAGGAAGTAGTGCATTAAATGCACACATGATGGAGAGAGTGAAGATTAATTGCAGAGATCATGGAGATCATGGAGAGACAACGCAATCTTCATGGAGACTACTGACCGCATGTGCAGCGCAGTTATGAGGTGGGCCAAGGCTAGGGAAGGCTCACAACCATATAAGGAAGAGGAGGGAAGCTAAGAAAATCAGTCTGGAATTTGATATTGTATTGTCGTTTGACATTTCTTTGCATGCTTTAGCATTTTAGCTAAGTCTGCTGTGTTGTTTAGCACACGGGTGTTCTCGAGCGGGAATCCCACCCTTACCCAAGAGGGACTTCAAGTGCCTACTCTGGGAATGTTATTTTGAGCAACCATTCATCATCCAACATTGGTGCCACATTCAGCCCCTCTCTTCTGCATATACAGCTTCAGGAATTACACATTCCTGTCTTAGGGTTTGAGAGGAGGAAGGCAGTTTCTAGCATTTCAGCTAGGAAACCTATGGATGGTTCATAATTTCACCTTGTGCATTAATTTTAGTATTTCAGGAGCAAAATTGTGTCATCCAGCATCCGACCATCATTTTACACCTCCATGCAGCAACAGTTCCATCGGAAATTCCGCAGTCCAGCAGGGTAGATCGAATGGAGGAAGGAAGTTCCAAGTATTTCAGCTTGGAATCCTGTGAGGGACCATTCTCTCACTTTGGTGAGAATATTTATATCAGCTGTGAGGTATATATCATAATCCAACAATAGGCTACAACTTCAGCCTCCTTGACAACATAGTCCATTCCAGCAGTTGTGCAGTTTGCAACTGCAACTTGAGTCGAGGAAGGAGGAGTTAGATCTCAAGTTTCTAAATTGAGAATCTAGAGAAGGGGTCAGCCTTCATGTATTGAGCTGATTGGGTGATATTGCAGCAGTTATATCATCAGTTCAACCCCATCGTAGAAGTTACCCAGGAGGAGTGCGTAAGTCAGCCCGCAGGGGTGCAGTTGGCAATCCAAAAAGGGCCGAAAATCCATAGTTAAAATCTGGCCAAACCATTTCTGGGTTTTTGGAGTAGAGTCTGTGGTTAAAACCCTAGATATTTCTCAGTACTCTAGCAACCTCACGCACATGGTTCTTCTTCACAGTAGCAGTAGTTTCCAACAACAAAAATAGTAGCAACACAACATTTCCAGTGCTAGCTTTCATTAGTGTATTTCAGCCACTTCTTGTTGGCTTGAGTGCATCTTCTTTGGAGCACTGTGTACTTTATATTTGTTGTTGTTTATAATGATATGACTCAACTGTTTCTGCTCATAGTTATAATGTCTTGATGTAATTCTTAGTTGCAGCATATTTCTGGCATTTTTCATATTTCAACTATATTCCTATTTTGCTTTATTTGGAATGCTGTAGATGTTCTATATTCCTGTCTTTTCCATTTTGGAATATTACAGATTCTAATGCGGAGAAACATGTCTCGTCATGGGTTCATGGGGCCTAATGCTCGTGTTCTCTATAAGCGAGGTCTAGAAACAACTGAACATTTATTTTCCAATGTGATTTGGTTATTGCTCTATGGCAAGAAGTCCTTGTGAGCCTCAACTTCCGAGTTTCAATTCTGTTGAGTTACTTGGAGACATGAATTTTATGGTGGGACCTATTACCTCTCAAACCAGCAGGGGACCTAAAAGGAGTTCCTAAGAGGGAAAATACGAGGTTAAGGGAAACGATGGAGGCTTAGCCCACTGTCACCACAACTAAGTCTCCCTACTCTTTATGGAATTTCACCAATGGGAGTCGTCTCGATAGTGTAGGAATCACTCGTAAAGGATATGTAAATGGATAGGTGGACATTGATATTAGAAACCCTTTCCCTAGGATGGAGTGAAGAATGGAACTTTCTTACTCTTTAAGCAAGGGACTTGGTCCTCTAGGGGTGAGGGATGAGGATTGGAGGGTTGAGGTATAATGAACATGCTTATAGACGAGGTTCTTAATCCATAAAATACTTGGGAAAATTTGATTCCCATATGATCCTTAGTAAATAGTCTTCAATGAGAAGTGGGACTACACAGGGCCAAGTGGAGCTAGGGCACGTTCATGTATGGAATATAACAACCAACAATGTTCCTATCTTGGACAAGGTGAGGGGAAAGGACCATAACAGAATATTCACATCAAAATGTTAAATTGATCCTATTGAGGTCCACCCTTGGGGATGCTTACGAAAATTTGGATCCTAGAGCTAGGGCTCAGGTTTCCTAGAGATCCCACCATCAGTATAGCTTGAAAATTTGTGGAGAGGGAGGGGACCCAACCACCAGCATAGTGCCTCATAGGAGATCAAAATTTATCCCTGGCTCAATTCTCGGGAAATTGATGCCCTTGGTGACCCTTGAGGGCTAAACCTTTGAAAAAAGTGAAATAAGGGAAAAGTATGGATAAAATGATCACCCTTCGAAGGATAAGTGCCTTAATTCACTCGGGGAGATGGAGTCAAGGATGATTATTAAGTAATAACTTGGTTTCTTGGTCAAGGAGGCTTGGAAAGTCAACTTTGTTGAATATTGGTGTAGGGAAAAGAATAAGAGAATTTCAAGCATTTATGCTTCAAGAAAATAGTGCAAGATTATCGAGAAAATCATTCTCTAGGACATTTCATTCATATGACATTGGCCCATACATTAAAATTTTCTAAAACATGCTCAATTCCACATTATAGTCATGCAACAACTAGCGCTAGTTATAGCGAAAATCATTAGTATGCAGCAAAAAGAATAATAACCTCAAAAATCATTTACAATTCCATAGAGTATATCCAACCGACAACTCATTTGCAATAATAAAGCTCCAATACAAGAGAAATATCCCAAATCCATACATCAAAATTCATCCATCTTCAAAAAACCTCCTCTAAGGAAAAAAGTGCGAAATTCTCTATGAGAGAGATATCCAATCCAAGTGTGATGATCCAAATGAATGGATATAACATCAATATATAGGCTCCCAAGGAGCTTGAATTATCCTAAAGGCCCCTATTATCTCATAACAATAAAATAATGTGCAAATAAGATACCTAATGGTGACAAGCCCACCAAAATAGCTCATAAATGTGAAAATAAGCCTCACAAGGGCCAAATAATAATGTATACATGTCGAGGGTCCCTCCAAAGGCATAATAATGTCTTGCAGTTCCATAATGAGGAATAAATTCCTCATAATGTAATGGATAAGGGGGTGGCCCCTTGTTCTCCAAGTAGTAGACTTGTGGTTCTCCCAGTGGGTGTGGGGGCACACAAATGACCCCATGGGCCTCCATATGAATAAGAGATGATTGTAGACCCTCTCCAAGGGCTCTACTAATGGAATAAATGCTACCATGACATCATACAAGTCCTAGGACACGTGCCAAGAGTGTGGGGCTCCTTTGGGGCCTGCTGGGAAAAATGTACCAAGCACATCACCATCATCCCAAAAGTGGATCACTAGTAGTATCTGAGCATCAATGAATATCCGTGAAGTGTTTTTTTCTGTTGTGGAGGTCAATGGCTCTCTATGCACACCCTATATGTGTCAATGTAGCCCTTTGGGAGTTAGGATCATGTATAGGGAGACCAAACCCAAATGGAAACCACCTGTAATCCCGCATAAGATCCAATGTGTCTCCTAGGATTATAGTACAACTTGTCATTAGAATAATCATGTAAGAGAGTTTACAAATCATGGATGACCAAGTGGGCACTTCATAATGGCATGCCCTTCCATAGTGGGCTTTGGCATGTGCTAGTGTCTCCAGGCTCCAAACATGGTTAACGAAGTACCTTATTAGGTGGTTTCAACCCTTGAATGGGATAATATGTCTAAGGTACATCCATATAATGGGGGTGGAATGTTATGAATAGGTGGATTGAAGTAGGGAGTGAGAGAGGAAATCCTGGGCGACATATTGGGGCATAGGGTTAGCCAGATAAAGGGAAGTCTAAACCTGGGTATATAATGTGTAGGAAGGAGCAATCATGGTACCTATGGTGCCCCAAACATTGATTTTCCAACTCTTATTTATATTTCTTTCACCTTTTATGAATTTTATTTAATTATCTGTTAGGGGCTCAAAGGGAAAGAGAATGATGTTTAAAATATATCAGTGCCTACCCCCTTTTTGGTAGGGTGGTTCATTGCCCTCCAAAGGTTGGGACAATCATGGGTTCCTGAATGAGAAAGGAGGCTCATCTAGGGCCTATGGAAATAGGGTGATGGCCATGGATTGGGGTAGAGCTCATGTATTGGATTTTGTCCACGTGATAGTTATTTTTTTCCCGACCATCTTTTGCATTTTGTGGTACAATTTCCTGTTAAATGTGGCCAATTATGCTTTTTATTTTTCTTTTAGCTACATCAACCTCTGGGGAATTATTCCAGCCCCGAGCCAAGGTGGGGGCAAGGGGATAGGGAGGATGAACTTAACTGGACCCAGGATAGAAATGTGGATCCAGGTGGGAGAAATGATGAATGGGGTATAGTGAGTGGAAAGTGAGTAATATATGCTGATAAGGGAGCAGGACCACACACCCAAAGTCGGGGTTTCCAAATTAATACCACTCTAGAACCAAATGGTCAATAAAGGAGATCCCATAGGACTAAGATCCAAGGGTAGCATCCAAAAGAGATAAAGGGGAAAAGAGCACAAACCGAGCCCACTCTTTCCGCTAAACCCCCCATCAATGCATACCCAAAAGTATCCATGATAAGTAAACCCACTACTCAATTACCAAAAGAAAAGACATACTGTCAAACATACGATCACATGTCTAGCTCAGGTGGCAAAGAAATGGCACAACATGCTAGTAGGAGGCTGCAAGGGGTTGCTCACTGCCGGCTGAGGTCCATCATGGAGAAAAAATTCTCCTAGGGATATCACCCATGAAGTGGTGGGTAACAGGACCAAAACATGGGGAATCATAAATCCCTTCTAGTTTATGTGGCTTGGCTAATCTAGAAAACTCGTAACAAACTGATATTTGAAAACCACTCTATCAACATCCACGAGATCTTTCCACAGATTCTAGATTTTTTCCATGACTATCCGAGATAGAAGAAAACTAGAACACAACGTCTTATTTTTACTCCATTGGCTTTCTCTGTGAACACACTCTGGATTATTTGATGGTGCACAAAAAAATGGAGTTTGCAACAGAGGTGCTATTATAAATCTCTACAGAAATACCACATTGTAGATTTATATGAACATGGGGATGGGTTCTAATACAAAAGAAAATATAGTTTCCTATTGGGCCCTTCTCCTGGTTGTTGCTTCCATTAAAGCGGTTTCACTTCGTGTTCAAGGAGACTCTCAGTGTGTGGTAGGGTGGATTAAAGGGAGCTATCAACTTAAAGCTATTGATCTTTTTTTTGCAGGAAGGAGAGAATTAAATTCTTGAAATAACACTTTCAACATCTCTCTTTCCAACATGTTGATAGACAGTTGAATTGTAGGGAAAATTCTTTATCTAAGAGAGGCCTACTAAAAGACAAAAGTTTAATCATTGTGGAAAAACTTTAGGACAAGCAACTTCAGTGGAGAGGGTCCTTTTCGGTCCCTCCTAATCATTAGCTTCTGCCTCTCTAATTCGCTTAGTCATTTTTCGCTTATATGTATAGATCTTAGTGATCTAGTCTTTTGAATTTTGTTTTTGTCAGCCAATGTTTGTGTCCTTGAGGCCATCTATGTATTGACTAGAAGTTTTTTGGTCTTAGACACCCCAATAATTAAAATTGATATAATATCTAATCCTTTTGTACCTGATGGAACAGTTGGTGTTTAGTTTAGGGTATATTTTCTATTTCTCCTGGGATAAATGTGTATTTATGTTTCTTATTATAAAGCCCAACTAGTTGTCGAAGATATAAGAGTTGATATCATTGGCTATACTTATTTTCTTTAATAGAAAGAATGATCTCTTCTTTTCCTAGAAAATATTTCTAGGGCCATCAACTCCACTTTCATTGCATTGATCCCCAAAGTTTCGGTATCGGATTGGTTTGCGGATTTCCGTCCCATCTCTCTTTGTAATACACTCTATAAGCTCATCTCCAAGATTATTGCTATGCGTATAAAGACTAATTTATCCAGGTGAATTTTAGAGGCTCAATTCGGGTTCCTAGAGAATCAATTAATTCATGACACTGTGGTGATTACACAGGAATGTAACCATACCATCAAGGTAAAGAAAAAACCAACTATGTTAATGAAACTGGATTTTATCATGGCATATGATTTCTTCAAATAGGATTTCTTAAGGTTGGTCTTACATAAAATTTTCTTGTATGTGATGAATGTTGATTGGATCATGTCTTGCGTTACTTTGGTTAGTTATGCAGTTCTTATTAATGGTGCTGCATCTAAATTTTTCAATGCTTCCCATGAACTTCATCAAGGGTTTTCTTTATCCCCTACGTTATTTTTACTAATCATTGATGATTTAAGCAAGATGATTTCTAAGGCACAAACATTGTGTTTATTCTATGATTTTTTGATTACTTGCAATATTTCAATCACTCAACTTATATTTGTGGATAATGTACTACTTATGGGAGCGATATCTATTCTGGAATGAGCCTATTTGCATTAGATTTGTATCCTCATTTGGTGAGGCATGAATTATTTTCATGAATACAATAAAATCCACATTAATTTTTTCCTCCCCATATGACCCATACATCATGCATATTTCTAACATCTTTGGGATCAATGTTGCACCATTAGACCGAGGTTTCAAGTATTTGGGATTTATTTTTATAGCCAAATAAATATGGAATTAAGGATTGAAATTGATTAATGGAAAAAATTGAGAAGGGTGTCTATGTGATCACATAAATGACTTACTTTGGGGGATTGTTTAACTCTTGTTCAATCAATCTTACATGTTGAAGAATGCAACTAGGTTCGGTCTTCATAATTAATGTAATATATTTGTCAAAAGAAATTTTATTATTAATAAAATTAATTATTAAAGAAAGTGTTTCATGCTTGGGTCATCATTTTTAGGTCAAAGCCTCCATTGTAGGCTTCTAGGTTCTATATTGAATCAATAGAGTCATTGCCAATTTTATTAGACCCTTCTTGGGATTTTGTATCATGTAAAAATAATTGTTTTTGAGTCAAATAGGTCATTTGACACCTCCACACCAAGTCATCCCTATCCTGATGAAGTCAGCCTACATTAGGGAAATTCGACCCACATAAAAGGCTATATATAGAGAGGTAGTTTGATCCATTTGAACCACTAACTCAACAAATTTGATACCCAAGAAATAGATGCAATAAGAAATGTGAAGTTGCTAGAGAAGGAATAAGATTGCAGGGGAAGATAAAATCAAAGTTTTGGGCTATTTATCTCTCACATGTGCGAAGTTACTGGGCATTTGCTGGGGTTGAAAATATGAATTTTACTGCAAGTCGAAGTCTGATGCAGGGAGGCCAAAATTATACTGCTGCAAGGATGAAATTCTAGGTGGAATTTGTTGTTGGGAAGTTATCATTTGTAGAAGTAGGAAGGGTTGACTTGGTGATTGGAGGTGTAGGTTTTAACCCTAAACAGAAATTATCTACACATGAATCTTATAACAGAAAATAAACAATAGCGAGAGCATAAAAAATTAAATAGATAAACATAGAGATTTTCCCCTGGATCCCAAATCGGGACGACCAACTTGATATTTTATTATATTCCTTTTAGTGTTACAACACATATATATACATGCCGAAGCATACATAAACCCCAATCCATTAACCCTAGATTAGAACATAACCGTAGTTCCCTTGATCGAATATACAAAAAATACTAGGGGCCGAAAACCATCATACCCCAAAACCATGTGCAAAACCATGCACAAAACCATGGGCGTGGACCACCCACCAGAAATTAAGGACCAAAAATTTTCGCCGGGGTGTTGCCCCGGACCCTGACAGGGGGGGATATCTCCCCCCCTCTTACCCCCCCACTCATGATTAGTCATGGAAATAATATAACACATACCCAACATTCTCCCACTTGTTGTTTTCTTTCCACAGGGGGCCACAGGAGAGCTTAGTCATTGGCCCAATTCTTCAGCACCCATTGTTTCTCTACACCAAGAGAAATTCTGAGTGCTCACAGACTTCATCAATGCATCTGCAACATTCTTCAAAGTGTCCACCTTTACAAAAAAAACCCTTTTAGCCTCAACCATATCTCTAACAAAGTGATATTGAACATCAATGTGCTTTGTCTTTGAATGATAAGCAGGGTTCTTAGCCAATAAAATTGCACTTTGGCTATCATAGTCTATCCTTATAGCTTGTTGTACCAACCCCATACTTGAACACAATCTTTGCAACCAAACTGCTTCCTTGCTTGCATGAGTGGCTGCTATGTATTCTGCCTCTGTAGTTGAAAGAGCCACTACAGACTGTCTTTTACTCATCCAACTGACCGCGCCTCCAAATAGGCTAAACACATACCCACTTGTAGATCTTCTTTGGTCCAGATCTCCAGCCCAGTCTGCATCAACAAAACCACGAATGTCCAACATTCTTTCCAATCCTGGTCTTCCCTGGTAGCACAAGCCATAATCACTAGTGCCATGTAAATATCTGAAAACACGCTTCACTGCTGTCCAATGCTCCTTCCTTGGGTTTGAAATAAACCTGCTCAATACTCCCACTGCATGTGAAATGTCTGGTCTAGTATAGACCATTGCATACATCAGGCTACCCACTGCACTTGCATATGGAACACGAGACATATCCTCCTCTTCTTATTGTGTCTTGGGACACTGTTCAACAGACAACTTTACACCTACAAGAATAGGAACATTCACTGGTTTACTATCCTGCATATTGAACCTCTGCAATATAGTCTCGACATACTTCCTTTGGTTTAACCAGAGCTTCCTCTTTGCCCTATCTCTCTTAATTTCCATGCCCAAAATATAGTTTGCAGCACCAAGATCCTTCATGTCGAATTTGGAGAACAGTTGGGTCTTCAAATCTTGGATAATTTCTTTGTCATTTCCAATCAACAACATATCATCCACATACAAGACCAAATAAATAACACGGTCACCAATTAATTTAAAATAAACACAGTGATCCTCTTTGCTTCTAGTGAAGCCAAGTCCCCGTATATAGGTATCAAATTTCTGATACCACATCCTTGGTGACTGTTTTAACCCATACAGAGACTTCTTCAACCTGCATACTAGTTCTTTCTTACCCTTCACCATAAAGCCTTCAGGTTGCTTCATGTAGATCTCCTCTTCTAGATCCTCGTGAAGAAATTTTGTCTTCACATCCATCTGTTCTATCTCAAAATCAAATGCAGCAGCAACAGATAAAAGTAATCTAATAGAAGTAACCTTGGCAACAGGAGAAAAAAATATCACCAAAATCAATTCCCGGCACCTGGGAATAACCTTTCGCTACCAACCGAGCTTTGTATTTCTCCACCTTGCCTTCTACATTCATCTTCTTCTTAAACACCCATTTGCTCCCAATGGGCTTCCTTCCAGCCGGCAACTCCACCAGATCCCATGCATCTTTTTTGTGCAAGGATGCCATTTCATCAACCATGGCCTCCTTCTAGAGTTTTCCATCCTCTGAATCTACTGCCTCCCTGATAGTTCTGGGTTCATCATCAGTTATAGTTAAGGAAAAACCTGAACAGAAAGCAGATGGACTATACCTTTCTGGTTGCCTTCTTTCCCGAACTGATCTTCTCAAAGCTGGAGTTTGTGGCTCTTCATCTTTTGAGTCTTCTTCTATTGTAGAGTCTGATTCATCCTCCTTTAGCTCAAACTCTATCTTCTCAGGTTCCTTTGGTAGGACTTCATGTTTAACAACATCTTTCACTTCTCTAAACACCACATCTCGGCTGTACACAACCTTCCTTGTTTCTCGGTTCCAAAGCTTGTAACCCTTTAAACCATCCTTATACCCAATAAAGATGCACCTTTCAGATTTATTATCCAACTTGGTCCTTTTCTCCTTTGGAACATGTACATATGCATCACATCCAAATACCCTTAGATGTGAAAGAGAGGGTTTCTTACTAGTCCATACCTCATGTGGAGTCTTATCCTCCAACACTAATGAAGGTGATCTGTTAACTAAGTAACATGCAGTCTCCACTGCCTCTGCCCAGAATTCTTGTCCTAACCCGGTACCACTGAGCATGCTTCTTGCCTTTTCCATCAGTGTTCTATTCATTCTTTCTGCAACTCCATTTTGCTGTGGTGTGTATGGAGTAGTCTTCTGTCGTGCTATACCACACTTCTTACAGAACTCTTCAAATTCCTTCTTGCAGAACTCCCCACCATTATCTGTCCTCAGCGCCTTTATCTTCTTTTCTGTCTGGTTTTCCACCAGAGCCTTAAATTATTTAAATTTGTCAAAGACTTCAGATTTCTTCCTCAAGAAATATATCCATGTATTCCTTGAGAAGTCATCTATGAATGAAACATAGTACACATACTTTCCCAGTGATGGAACTGACATAGGTCCAAACACATCACTGTGCACAAGTTCTAATATCTTGTTCGCCCTCTTAGCACCAGAAGGAAAAATCACCCGATTCTGCTTCCCATATACACAGTGTTCACAGAAATCGAAATCCAGAGAGAAATTAGACATACCTTCTACCATACCATTTCTATGCAGTATCCGAAGGCCCTTCTATTGAATATGTCCAAGCCTTTGATGCCATAGCATGGTCTTTTCACCAGAGACAGCTAGGCTTTCCGCTCCACTTTCAGGAACCACAGAACTGTTACACCCATCAATAACAGTTATACCTTGTAGCTTGTATAGAGTTCCAGTCCGAACTCCCCGCATTAATACCAGTGCTCCCCGAACCATCTTGCAGGCATTTTTCTCGAACACTGTTTTTACACCTGCATCATCCATCTTGCTTACAGAAATCAGATTTTTAGCCAATGCAGGAATATGCAGAACACCAGGAAGTGTTCTAATCCTTCCACCTTGTAGCTTCAGCTTGACCTTTCCATGTCCGACGATTCTGGCCTTCCTATCATCCCCTAAGAAGACATCACCACCATTATATTTCTCATACTCGCAGAACCACTCCCTATGGGGAGTGAAGTGAAAGGATGCACACGATTCAATCAACCATGACTCATGATCTACATGTGTATTTGAAGAAGAAGCCAAATACACATCCCCACCTTCATCCGAGGTGGTGTTTGCCTCTGCAGAAGGAGCATCATCAGATCCCTTTCCATTCTCAGGTGCTTTAGATCTGCAGTCCCTTTTGTAGTGCCCTTCCTTTCCGCATTTCCAACATACCTTTACAAACTTTCCAGGAGATTTAGATCTCCCTCTATATTTAGATCTCCCACTCGAAACCTTATTCTTGTTTCTGTTTTGGGACCTTCCTCGTACAGATAAGGCATCTCCATTCTGGCCCTCTATATTTCTCCATCTCATTTCCTTCGACAACAAGGCTGAGACAATGTCATCAAAATTCAAGGTAGTTGTAATTCTACCTATTGCAATAACCAGACTGTCCCACGAGTCTGGTAGAGAACACAACAAACTGATGCACTTATCTTCATCTGAGATTTTAATATCAACAGATGATAGTTGACTTACCACAGTATTGAAGGCGTTCATTTGCTCTGTCATTGAGTCTCCATCCTTCATCCTTAGGTTATACAACTTTTTCCGCAGGAACAATTTATTCACCAGAGATTTAGATTGGTACAAAGTCCCAAGTTTTTTCCCACAAATTCTTCACCGTATCTTCCCCAGATACATTCAACAATACTGAATTTGAGACACACAACCGTATTGTGTTCTTAGCCTTCCGATCCAGTTTCTTCCAGTCTTCATCTGACATTGCCGTTGGTTTAGTACCTAGATCTACCACGATCCATTGATATTTATCCACCAGCAGATCCTCCATCTTGAGCTTCCACAACTCAAAAATATGACTATTAAATTTCTCGATCTCTATCTTTCCGTCGCTCGCCATCTTCTTTCACCGCAAGAATCTATTCCGCAGATCTCCCAC
Organism: Pinus albicaulis; assembly: GCA_034641835.2. Classification (NCBI taxonomy): domain Eukaryota; kingdom Viridiplantae; phylum Streptophyta; class Pinopsida; order Pinales; family Pinaceae; genus Pinus; species Pinus albicaulis. Next base: position 302,353,574 of record CM076578.1, on the reverse strand, counting down.
TGAACAGGGTCTACCTCAGGCCCGAGCAAAAAAAACCCTCAACAGCAAAGGCGTCCCCTTGAAGCTGAAACATCTCTGATACCAAATGTAGGTTTTAACCCTGAACAGAAATTATCTACACATGAATCTTATAACATAAAATAAACAATAGCGAGAGCATAAAACATAAAATAGATAAATACAAAGATTTTTCCCTGGATCCCAAATCGGGACGACCAACTGGATATTTCATTATATTCCTTTTAGTGTTACAACACATATATATACATGCCGAAGCATACATAAACCCCAATCTATTAACCCTGGATTAGAACATAACCGTAGTTCCCTTGACCAGATCTACAAAAAATACTAGGGGCCGAAAACCATCATACCCCAAAAACATGTGCAAAACCATGCACAAAAACATGGGTGCGGACCACCCACCAGAAATTAAGGACCAAAAATTTTTGCCGGGGTGCTGCCCCGGACCCCAACAGGGGGGCCTATCGCACCCCCTCTTACCCCCCCTGCGCGTGATTAGTCGTGGAAAGAATATAACACATACCCAATAGGAGGAAGTTTGTGTCTACGTCATATAGTCTTGGATTATCTCATCTTGTCTTTGAATCTACTGAAGGAAGAGATCTGACTGGGTTTTCCCATCATAAGGGTTTTTCCATGGATGTCCACCTACATATTCTATCTCTTGTTCTTGTGATATTCATATACATATAATTTGGTAATTTATTGACAAAACATAATCTAATACATAAGTAAAAGAAGCCAAGATAATTCACAAGTAATTATCAAGAAGAGGAATAAAAACTCTAATTCTCACTAGCATTGATCTCTCAACATGGTTTCAGAGCTAAGGTCGAAGAAGGTTGGAGATCACCTTGTTTGCTTGAAAGAAAAGGTTTCTCCCTCTATGAAAAATTACTTGAATATGAGTCTCGACATAATAAGAATTTCAGGAAGCTGGATTGAAAGGATCATCTACAACTTATCTAATAAAGTCAAAAGAGAAGGTTTCTTAGCTGCACTTACAGGTACTCTTGACAATGACAATGCATGGATCATTGATAGTGGAGCATAAGGACATATGGCAAGAGAAAGTGGAAAACTTCATACTATATCAAAGGAACAATAATCTCATGCAATGGAGCTAGGAGACAACAACAAATATGCAGTCAAGGGCCTTAGATCTACATGTTTGAATATGGAAAAGGGAGCAAAGCTACACCTCAACAATACACTCTATGTTCCAGGTTTGAAAAAGAATTTAATTTCAATTTCTTGTTTAGAAGATAAAGGAGATGTGGTTGCGTTTGTAAATGGTAAGTTTTTGGTTTGGTGAAAGGATTTAAGCATTGAAAAGGCAAGGGTTACTGGAGTTCGTGAAAGAATAATATATAGAGTTATAACACCATCTCCTCAAGCCCTAGTTCACATGAAAATCAGTCCTATCGAACTATGACATAGAAGATATGGGAATAAACATTACAATATCATTCTCTCTCTCAATCAAATGGTAAATGGCATCCCTAACGTCAAGGAAGACCGTGATAGATTTTGTAAGGGATGTGCTTTGGGAAAGAATACAAGGAAGCCTTTCACAAGTTGTGATACAAGGTCTAAGGAAATATTAGACCTCATTCATTCTGATGTGTGTGGGACTATGTATAACAAATCACTTGGAGGCCATCTTTATTAAGTGACCTTGATTGAAGATCACTCTATAAACACATGGATCTACTGTCTCAAGACAAAGGACGAAGTATTTGAAAATTTCAATCTACATATAAAATCTACATTAAGGAAGGGAGACAAATTGAAGTAAGGTAGGATGCAATATTCGATGAGAATCATGCCTACAAAATATCCAGGGATATTCCAATTGATTCTGATGACGAAGATAATCAATTATTTAAATAATAAGAGCACAATGATAAGACAACTACAAACCAATAAGAAGAAGATGAAGGACTAAGTGATCCAATTCAACCTATGATCATATGCGAAACAAGGAAGAGGCCAAATTTGTAAAAATCTACTCCTAAATATGCTGAAGGACATGGAGTTTCTAAAGGAACTTTTAGAGAAAGAAAAATATCAAATATATATTCAAGTGATGCAACATATTTGACAAATTTAATAGAAGTTGAACCAAATACATTTGAAGAAGTTGCTCATCAAGAAGAATGGAAGAAGGCGATTCAAGAAGAATATCAATCCATCATAAAGGAGTCTGGGAAATCGTTCCTAGACCAAGTGACAAATCAATTGTCACTTCAAAATGGATTTACAAAATCAAACATGCTATTTATGGAAGTATAAAGAAATACAATGCTAGATTCGTTACAAGGGTCTTCTCTCAAAAGGAAGGTATAGACTATGAATAAACCTTTGCACCTACTGCTATATATACTACTATAAGATCTTTGGTTTTGCTAGTTGCTACAATGGGATGGGAATATTCATCAAATGGAATTAAAAATAACATTTTTCAATGGAACCATCGATGAAGTATACATTAAAAAACCAGAAGGATTTGAAATAAATAGTAAGGAAACACATGTTTGCAGACTTAAGAAATCACTATATGGCTTGAAACAACTCCTAGGGCATGGTATGAAAGAATGGGTTCATATCTCTTACGAATTGGGTTCATAAATTTTTTTGTAGATCCAACTATCTACAAAAAGGTGGTGAATAATTAACCAACCATTATACTACTTTATGTAGATGATTTTTTTATTACATGTGTGGAGCACAAAATACAATAATATAAGAATATGCTGGCAGTTGAATTCAAAATGAAAGATCTGGGACTTATGCACTATTACTTGGGTTTGGAAGTTTGGCAGAAACTTGGAGAATATATATTGGACAAGGTAAATACATAATTGAGATTTTACAAAGATTTTTTATGATGGATTCCAAGCCTATTACTACTCCCATGATCACTAATATCAAGAAGTTCAGAAGCTCCGACTCTAGTCTTATTGATCCCACTAACTATCATAAGTTGGTGGGCTCTATGATGTATCGATAAATACAAGAAATTATATATGATTTGTTATAAATATTCTTAGTGAATTTCAGATGGAGCCTCTTCATGACCATTGGATAACTGCTAAGCATATTTTGAGATATCTTTATTGCACTATACATCACTTCCTAAAGTATGATGGAAAGGAAGTTAATTTGACAGGTTTTACAGATTCAAATTCGGGTGGCTGTGAGACTGATGGAAAAAGCGCTACTGGTGAATTTTTCTTTTTGGGAGTTGTAATTATTTTATGGATGAGTAGAAAACAAGATCCTATTGCATTAAGTAGTGCCAAATCCGAATATGTTGCTGCATGTGAAGTAGGAAAATAAGTTGTTTGGTTAAGAAAACTCTCGTCAAATTTCTTTAGAAAGCCTCTAGATCCTACAATAATATATTGTGATAACCAAAGTAGCATAAATATGTCCAAAGACCCTGAATTCCATGCAATAGCGAAGCATATCAACAACAAGTACCGCTACGTTAGAATTTTCGTACAACATGGGGCCGTAAAGCTACAATATATTATGACAAATGAACAAGTGGCTGATGTACTGACAAAATCTCTTCCGAATAAAAGGTTTGAGTATTTTAGAAGCATGCTTGGATTGGCTGGCATTGTAGATTTAGTTGATAAGGAGAGATGAAGCATCTAATGGAGGATAGTTAAGAGGAAATCTAGATGACCTATGTGTGTTTGATGTCTAGATCCCAAAGAGGGAGGGTGGTGTTGGTCTTCGAGCTTTGACCTTGGATACACACCTAGATCCATGGGTTGATGGTTATTTAGTAACCCCGATGGTACCTAGACTGGCTGAAAGATTTATTCCGTCTTATTACCACTTACATAGATAACCCTGGTTAGGTATCTATTCCATGGCACTCAGTGTGCCTAAACTCTTCGTAGTTCATGTGTTTTTTAGATCTTCCATGTACCTGTATATATATGTAATTACAAATACTTCCCTAGTTAAGAGGGAGTGTTGAAGAATGTAACTAGGTTCAATATTCATAATTAATGTAATATATTTGTCTAAAGACATTTTGTTATTAATAAAATGACATACTAAAGCATGGGCTTCATGCTTAGGTCATCATTTTTAGGTCAATGCCTCCATTGTAGGCTTCTAGGTTCTATATTGAGTCAACAGTGTCATTGTCAATTTTATTAGACCCTTATTGGGCTTTTGTATCATGTAAAAATAATTATTTTTGAGTCATAAAGGTAATTTGACACCTCCAAACCAAGTTGGCCCTATTCTGATGAAGTTGGCCTACATTATGGCAATTCAACCCACATAAAAGTCTATCTATAGAGAGACAGTTCAATCCATTTTCACCATTCACTAAACAAGTTCGATACACAAGAAAGAGAGGCGAAAAAGTGCGAAGTTGCTAGAGAAGGAAGAATATTGTAGGGGAAGATAAAATCAAAGTTTTGGGCTATCTATATCTCACACGTGCGAAGTTAATAGGCATTTTCTAGGGCCAAAAATATAAATTTTACTGCATGTCAAAGTTCTGTTGCAGGGAGGCTGAAATTATGTTGTTGCAAGGACACAATTCTAGGTCGAAGTTGCTATTGGGAGGTTATCATTTGGAGAAGAAGGAATGGATGAGTTGGTGATTGGAGGAAGTTTGTGTATAGGTCATAGAGTCTTGGATTATCTCATATTGTCTTCAAACCTACTGAAGGAAGAGTTTTGACTAGGTTTTCTCCTCATAAGGGTTTTGCCCTGGCTTTTCGGCTACATCTTGTGTCTCTTGTTCTTATGATCTTCATACACATATACTTTGGTAATTTCTTGATAAAAAATATTCTAATAAATAAGTAAAATAATCCAACATAATTCACAAGTAATTATCAAGAAGAGGAATCAGAACCCTAATTCTCACTAGCACTGATTTCTCAACACTACAAAATATTTTTGTATATTGCATGCAACTACACCTTTTTTCAAAGGCTATTATCAACAATATCAATTCAATTATTTCTAATTTCATCTAGGCAGGTTCAAGGGGCCCGCCAAAATTTCATCTTGCTCACTTGGAAAGAATATTCTCCAGAAAGAAGGAGGATGGAGGTTGGGGCATTTTAAATATTAAATATTTGGTTGGGATTTACTAATAAAGAGACTTTAGCATGATCTCAATGGTTATGGTATTTTGAAAATTATTATGGTTGCAAAATATTTAAAAAATTTGTCTCTGCAGGAATGGATTCAGATTGGGGCCATGATTACAAAAATTCCCTCATGCATTTGGTCTAGCATGATGAAAATCAAACATTGACTGATTGGATATATTAGATGGAAGTTTAGGGCTAGAAATAAGGTGGAAAAAGGCTTGGATCTCATTATGGGATTTGAGGGGGACCATATTATTCCGGTACATCTTATTCAACATATACACAACATGGGGATATATTATTTAAATCAATTTTTTCTGAATCCTAGTTTTCCTATTCATATTTGTCATGGTGTCGTTCTATACAACTTAGTGTATATGGTGTATTGATTGTGCAATGTGATTATTACATATAGAACTTATACATGGATGGATTAGCATTAAAATACAAAGAGGACACCCTACAAATGGGATGGTTGTACTAAAAATGGGCAGATTTCTACACATGAGGCCTATGACCGCATCACTTTTGTTCTACACAAGAGTGAATCCTTGGGGTTTATTAAAAAAATATGGAAATGGAACTTCCATTAAAAATATAGTGTTTTGGTTGGCTGTTATGGTGGAATAAGATTTTGATTTGGGAAAATTTATGCAGACGTTGTTTCTATGGACTAGGGATGTGTGTTTTGTGCGCCTCTACTGGTGAAGATGTGGTTCATCTTTTAATACAATGCCCACTTGAAATATCTATATGGTTGTGTATTCTAATGTTGAATCCAACTTGGGACATTGTTTCCATTGATGTTTTCCTGTGAAATTAGATCATGGAATACAAAGAGTGGTGGTCCATTCCTTTATTCATTTTTTTGGGGATTTTGGCGCTATAGGAATGCCCAAATTTTCGAGGGATCAAGTTGGGATATTTAATAATGTTGTTATTCCATTGTTGCATACTTCAATGAGTATGGCCCAATGGATAATAAGAAGCATAAGAGATGTATTCAACTCATTAACACATGGGAAAAATTCCTTGTCGACGTTTTTGATGGGGCAACCAACAATGAGTACTGTGGATGTGGGGTATAAGTGATTATCAATCTGGAACTTTATTTTCATTTTATGTGGAATTCCGGTCAGGGTACTAACATTTTTGCAGATGTCATTGCTCTTTGGGGAGTACTATTTTGTGCAAATTGGCTCTCCATCAAAAATTTGGTGGTATTCATAGATTCAAAGGTGGCCATAGATTGGGTTCAGGGTCGTACAAATTTTTAACACCACAAGCTCATAAATTGGCTATAGAGTGTCAAAGAGATTCAGGAGGAAATCCTGGATTTTTATTTTCCCACATATATCATCTGTAGAACATTGTTGCTGATGAGTTATCCACAAAGGTCTACATCAACATTTGGGGAGTATATTCTACACTGTTTTTTTCAAGCACAGGATGAGGGACTTTGGGTATATATGCATCAATTAGGAAATGTCACATGAACTTGAAGTATCCGTTTGCTAATTTTCTATTACATTTTTTTTGGAACATGGTCATGAAATGTGGTAACCCACTATGGTAGTGATGTTGTTATGTAATGTTTAACATTTTGGCCAAGTCAAATTATATAAAAATTAATTAATTAATTTAAAATATTAATGTAATTTAATGTATACATTTTAACTTGTAAAAATAAGGTTAAAAAATAAAAATAAAAATGATAATAATAATAGTAATAAGAATAAAAATAAAAATGACCCATGGTATTGAGAATCCATGGTATTTACTCATGGTATTGTTGGCAATATGATGCAGAGTGTTGTCCTTGATGGCAACCCACTGAATGAAGATGAAGATATGCGACTGTTGACATGTGTTGTCCTTGATGGCAATACACCTGATGAAGTTATTCTTGACTTGATGGACTTGGTAAATGATGTAAATCTGATATGAAATGATGTTAATTAGCAACATGATGCTAAGTGTTGTCATTAAATGGCAACCCACTTGATGAAGAAGATGGAAACTTACTTGATGAAGTTGTGCTTGATAGAATATGTTCTTGATGAAGTAAATCTGATGTATCTACAGTGAGTACAGAAGGGAATGAAGAAAGAAATTCAGTATGTGCTAGATCTATGATGAAAAGAGTATGTTTCAAGGCATACGCGGATTTGTCTAGGAGAAGTCGCGTATGCACGCGGGAAACAACGTGCCAAGTCACGTATGGGCAAAAGCGCTCATAAAGTGCAAAACCAGGGGTAACCACCATGGTATTGACCCATTGTATTGGGTAATGATTCGTCTAAATGACCCCATCCAGGAATACCATCGGAAGTAATGTTGTTTTGGCTCATGGTATTGAAAAGGGGGCTCATGGTATTGGAAAAGGGTAAACCTATATAAGGAGAAGAAATTCATTGTGCAAATCATGAGTGTGGGTGCAAGATGTCTGAGCTTGAATGAATACTTCTCTGTGAAGTATATCTGTATGGAAAGGGTAATGGTTTGAATGATAGATCTGAATGTATGATGCACCAATGATGAAGAAGGGGATCTAGATCTGAATTGTACTTGTATCTGCTAGATCTGTTTATGGAAGACTTAGATCTAAGATGAGGCGAACATCTGTCTGAAGTAAAAGGGTAAATCTGAACTGAATATCTGATCTGAAGAGATATGCTGCTATATAATGGTTGAAGATCTATACACTAGTTTGCCGCAGAGGAAGCGCGTATATACGCGGCTTCGTTGAAGAGAAAGCGCGTATGCGCAATAAAATTGGATGTGTAATAAGTACAGAAGTATACGCTTGTTTATGTGAACAGAAGCACGTATATACGCGACATCAGTGAAGGGAAAGCACGTATGCAAAATAGGGTTTGCTGAAGTCTATGGTAAGAAATATATGATCTGTTCTGATGGTTTACTGATATCTGTCAGTAAGTTATATGTATCTGGTTCATGGTTGAATGTGCTTAAAAGTATGGAAAGGGTCCAGTCTGAAAATATGATGAAACGTGGCCTACAAGTTGTGTCCTAAAGGAAGCTTTGGATCCAGTGTGAAAATTGATGAAACGTGGTCCATAGAGGTGCTGAGGGTTGTAGCCTTCAGTCAGGGGGTCGTAGCTCCCTTCCAGGTGAGGATGGTAAACGAGATCGGGGGGTCGTAGCTCCCTTCCAGGTGAGGCTGGTAAACGAGATCGGGGGGTCGTAGCTCCCTTCCGGGAGAGGCTGGTAAACGAGGCAGGGCCGGAAGCCTCCCTTCCGTGAGAGGTCGGTAAACGCAGCTGTGGGGTTGGAGCCTCCTCCCTAGGAGAGGTCGGTGAATCCAGCGGTGGGGTGCCTGCGTGCTGGTCAAGTCTGCGCCAGCACATATGTTGTAATATGTTTTCTCTATAATAAAATATTGAAGGCTGAGCAACTGCAGCGGTGGTTTTCTCCCGACTTGGGTTCCCACCTAAAAATCCTGGTGTTCATGTGTGATGCTTTGTGTGATGGTTTATTCTGTTCTTACTGCACATGTTTACTGTTTATAGAACATCTAATGAATGAATGATGGAATGATATAAGTGAAGAATTAATGGCATAATTAGATCTCTGTGTATACGCGAGTTTTATGAAGGATATCCGCATGTATATGCTAGTTGGCTTCAGCAAAGTAGCGTATGAGTTTTAGAGCATGAAAAAGTAAAAAGTTTGAATATGCAGTAAATACTGATTCACCCCCCCCTCTCAGTATTTTTCCCAACAGGTATTCATGTGGAATACATGCTATTTAAAAGGGAAAATTAGCCCACTCTAGATTCATCTTAAATCTGGATCTACCAAGCCCTGAGATGGATTAAATCTCTTGAGATGCGAACAACTTTTACAATGAAAAGAAATTTGATCTCTTTGAGCCCTTGGTGGATCCTAATTTAAAATGGATCTAGGCTGGTTTTATGATCTACAACTATAAGTGAATGCCAAAGTTATATTATATTATACAAACTTAATTATAGTATGTATTGATGTATATTATTCAATATGGAACTTGTTTCGTGCAATATAGATCATGGATGAAATCAAAGCTTGATAAATATTTTTAATTATATGTAAAATTTTCTTCTATTAATAAAAAATAACTGATTAAAAAAAAAAACAAAAAAAAAATTATCATAATTGATGTTAAAAAGAAAAAAAAAGAAAAAAAAGAAGAAGACATTATCATAATCTTATATATCAACACAAATATAATTAACTCTTAAAAGGATTCTATTCAATAATTTTAAGAAATATATATGGATTGATCTTATATGTAAATGTATTTAAATTTTTTTTCAAAAAATTTAAAACCATTTTCAACACAAATCCTTTCAACATCCACGCAACCAACAACCTTACATGAAATAACAATCTTAACCCAATATGTTCACCTATCTAATTTTTATATTTGATTTCAAGTCACATAAATAAAGTCTCCAACAAAAAATAGGGTTCAAGGAGATAAAATTTCATTCCTCAGTTTACTCTTGCATTGCACTTTCAACTCACATAAGTACAACAGGTTGTAGGGTTTGAAAGAGTTGTTGTCACACATTTCTATCTCTTAGGTAAGTTGGGTTCTCCTCTGCTAGCCCAAAATGGCGGCCACTACCACGAGGAACGCAATGGTCTCCCTCTACAACAAAAAAATTTCCATTCATCGGATTTCCTTCCGCACTTTGAGTGCCCCTGCAAGCTCTGTCACACCAAAAGACTTCAAGAGGAAATGGACACCTTCAAGCACCTGATTTCACCTAAATCTACATCTACCTACACTCTCATCCCCTGCAATCTCTTGTTAAGTAGCCTACTTTTACAGAATCAACATGAATTTGCATTGTCTATTTATAGGCTTATGATTGAAGCCGGCATTATTCCATATCTCATAACTTTGAGCATCATCATCAAATGTCACTATCAAACAATTAGAATGGATTGTGTGTTCAAAGTGTTTGAAGGAATGGAAACACATGGGTATGTTCCGGATGTCGTAACCTTCACTACCTTCATCAAAGGGCTTTGCAGGAAGTTCAAAGTCGAGGACGCTATCAATTTTTTCAACCAAATGAGGAGAAAAGTTGGATGAGGCAAGTAAGCTCTTCTATGAAATGTTTGAGAAAAAAATATCCTCTGATGTGGTCACATACAATTCACTTATTGATGGTTTATGTAAATAAGGCAAGTTGGTTGAGGCGAGGAAGCTCTTCATTGAAATTTCTGAGAAAAACATATCCCATGATGTTGTCACGTGCAATGTGTATATTGATGGTTTATGTAAGGAAGGCAAGTTGGATGAGGCAAGGAAGCTCTTCTTTGAAATGTCTGGGAGAAACATATGCCCAAATGTTTTCAATTACAATGCACTTATTGATGGTTTCTGTAAAGAAGGAAAGTTGGATGAGGCAAATAAGCTTTTCTATGAAATGTTCAACAAAAACATATGCCCTAACCTTGTCACATAAAATGCACTTATCAATCGTTTATGTAAGGAAAGGAAATGACAGGAGGCCACCAAAATGCTTCATGAGATGCTAAACAATGGGTGCTATTCAAATGTTATCACATACAACATTGTTATTGATTGCATTGGAAAATAATGCAAGCTTCAGGAAGCTCTCGGGTTATTATATGTTATGGTTAATGTTACACCATTTTTTGGTCATCTAACCTATTATCATTAGATGGACCCAAGTACACCATGTAAGACCAATTTTACCCTAAGTAAAATTTCTTTCACTACGAAAATAACTTAGTAAACCACCTTTATTAAGTTGTTTATGGTCTAAAAAGGAAACCCCATGAGGAAATATTAAATAAATATACATTTATTTGATTTTCCTCAAGGAATAATTAGTTAAACAACAGTTTAATTAATGTTCCTGGTTATATTTAACCCAAAACAAGGAAATTAATTAGATAAATCATTATTTATCTTATTATTTTCTAAGAATAATTATTTAAATCTTATTTAAATAAATATTCTCGGTTAAATACATCAAGTCAATTTTGAAGAACATTTAAATAAATCATTATTTATTTCAGATATTAGGACTCAACCACATCTCTGGGGTCAAATGATAAATAAATCATTTATTTATTTATTATTTACAAATAAAGGGATTTTACCCAAGTCAAATTCCTTTTTCCTCCAACAAATATAATAAAATATTCCATAAAAGTTGGATCTGATTTGGTAATAATATTTTAATTATGCACTTAACATCTAGACTTAACTTTATATTTTGTTATAAATATAAAGGGTTTTCCCATTCATTTACCACCTTTGTTGCCAAAAGGTCATAAAGATCACTCCTGATCTATAATTTTGGTCAGACTTTCTGGATCCACCAACATAGTCATATTTTACTACTATTTTGAATTGTTTTCTGCATACCATCAAGAGAGAGGAATTTTTAAACTGCGTCGAGGACTTACAAGAACCCATCCCATTGAGGAGAACTGGTAACACCCTTCTGTGTTTTCCTCCCAGGTGCCATTAATACAAAATTCATTCAACATATTCTTGTCTTGTCTATTGGATGCATGGAGTAAATCTTGTTTTTTCTACTGCTTAATATCTTTTGATGCACAGATCTAGATTTTTGTAGCATTTATCTTGATCACCTAACTGCAAATCTGAAGATATTGGCAGCCATTTTTGCTGTTAGGGCTGTTTGTTATGCACAAATAAAGTGGTCTTTTTTCGTACACTTGGAATTAAGATTCATACTAACAACTGACGACTCCACACGGGTTTACGATTATGACCGCTGTCATTTTTCTAATCCTTGCATATCCAGCTGCTTCAAACCCTAGGATTTCTCTTCAGCCTCTTGTTTTTTCTTTTCTTGATGTTGTTTTTAACCTATAAAACCCTAAAATGATAAAAATTCTAACTTCCGTGTGTTTACGGACCTATTGCGCAGGTGACAGAGATCAGCCGCAGCTGAGATGATACTTTTTTCTGAAATCTGCCATCAAAAGTGCCGGAAGTTCATGTCACACTTTTTGGCCCAAAACCTACGACCTAGAGCTTTAAGAAGTGGGAATCAACCTAAAAACTGTGACCTCTACTGAAAACAAGTCAGAAACTGCGACCTAGATTTTTTGCGGGAGTTTTTCTGAAAGTTTTCTGGGTTTGTCTGGGCTTCTGTTTAGGGTTGGTTGACCTCCGTCTCCACCTATTTTGGACCTATACTTGTTCTATTTTACTCAGAAAAGTGGGAACCTAGCCCCCTAGGGCTTCAGTACCCTGCACACTTCGTGGAAGAGTTTTAGCTGCTGCAGGTTGTTTGAAATTTTCAAAGCGTTCAACCATTTTTTAGATCTGATACCTCGCCTTTAGATCCACTTCAGATTGGCTTGTTATCCATCAAAATTACCTCATTTAGCTTTGTTTGGGTTTTCCTCTAGGGTTCACTCCGTTTCCCTCCAAGAGATAGCCTTTCGCCACCTCATTTACAACTATTTTTCCTCTGATTTATTGCTGTTTTCTGCACCACTTTCCAGCAGATTTTGACCTTTAGATACCTGTCCCTCCCGACCTTAGATCTATTGGCTATTTTGGTGTGTTTTGAATAGTTTTTTGCCCGTCTACAGATTACTTGTTGAGAGGCCCACCTCCTTGGGTTTAGATTATTGCATTATTAACTGTTTATTTACTATTATTTCAGTTTCATATACTGTTATCTGCAGGTTTATTTTCAGTTACACAACACACTTTTTCTTTTTCTCTACAAACGTCTGGGTTTAAAAATTAAAATTTACACATTTTGCAAACACACCCTAAGTGAAAAAGGGCTTGGTTAACACCACAAAGCAAAGACTCTAAAACATTGAAATCAATTGATCTTGCACCTCTCTGCCCTTGTTTCGACATTGTAATCAATTGATCCTGCACCTCCTTGCCCTTATAAGTCTCTTTTTCCTTTATGCCGTGTTTGTGTCGTCATCATTGTGCCACCAAGGCATTTATCCCAGAGACTTCTTGGTCTTCATCCTCAGTTTCTGGTAGGAAGACTTACTCCTCCACGTAGGATTCGAGTTAGTCCTCCACTGAGTTCGCACTCCAACTCTTCTTATGGTTCATTGGGTTCTCCTTCTCATTCCACCTTCAGTTCTCCCCCTGTCACCTTCACCATGTCTAGTGCAGGACCTAATGCTTGTGGTAACTCTGGACCTCATGCTGGGAATACCACTAGTGGGACCGCAACAGACACTACCCCGGCTGCGCCCTTGCTCCCCTTCATGGCAGGCCTCAACCTTCCCGATTTTGACAGTTGATAAATGACCCTATACACCATGACGCTAGTTGGCCTACTATGCCAACTAAGATCCCTTCCAACATCCCCAAGTTTGAAAGCCTTGCTAGAGAAGATCCTACAAATCATGTTCGATCTTTCCACATGTGGTGTTCGTCTAACTCTATTACGATGACTCTATCTGTCTTCGGTTGTTCCAACGTACACTTACTGGTGAAGCTTCTAAGTGGTATGTTGATCAGGCCCCTTCCTCTGATACCACCTTTGCGACTCTTTCCTGGGCTTTTCTATCTTACTTCCAACTTCCCCTTTGTTATGACACTGGTACCGAACTCTTGACTTCTTTCCATCAATATTCTGTGACCCGCCTATCCGATCATGTCCAGGAATGGCAGAGAAGAAAGAGGATATGTCGAGTGCCTACCTTCGAAGACCATGTCTACATGGACTAGTTCCTTAGATCTCTCTTGCCACCTATCGGCAAAGATGTCACATCGAACTTTCCTCAAACCGAAGAAGCCATTCTCCAAATTGCGTTAAAATATGATATGATCTACGCTCAGTCGGGTTATGTTTATACCACTCTACCTAATCTTCCCAGACCTGGTGGTGCCAAGGAAACGAGGGAATCTCACACCGTCAACGGTATCATTGGGGCTCTCTCTAATCCATACGCTCAACCTCCCATGGGCTATGGCTTTCCTCAGGGGGGGCCAACACCTCTTGCACTTTTTCCCCTCCCGGTAGCACGTATCCAGGATATGGCATGCCTCCTATTTTTTCCCAACCTCTTGTTTACCACACTGTTACCCAACCTCCTTATTATCCGTATCCACAACCTGGTGCTCCAGCACCTCTAGCATTATCACCTCCACCTCCCTTGCCTTCTCAAGCCCTAAAATAGCAGCCATCGCCCCTTCAGGAGCAGGTGTACGTACAAAAGAGCGCGACTAATCCTCCTCCTTCCAAAAATAAGAGGAAAGACACTCAAAATCAATCTGCCTCTGGTAATCCTGGACTAATCAAGGTAATTCTCCTAACACTACGAACCAGCAACGGGGCACTCAGCCCAAGCAAGACAGGCCCATTCGCACGAAAGAGCCTTGTTCTTGTTGTGGTGTTTTAGGTCATTACAAAAATGATTGTACTCTTTTGCCACATATGCGGCAACTATGGCAGTCTCAAGAAAAATTGCGAGGAAAACAAGCCTCCCCTTTTGTCCCTCCCAGTGCTACGCCTAGTCAGCCGACTGTGCTTACTAATCCTTTCCCTCAGCAAGGATTTGTGGCTACCCAACCACCTGAAGGTCATGTGGCCACTCAACCTCTTCCATTTGGTACCTCCGATTACCATATTCTCATGATGAAATCTGATCAACCTCTAACCGTAGATATCAATCTTCAGACTTGGTCCCATCAGTACAACAAACCTCCCGCTACGTTTGTCCTCGAGCCGCCTCCTTCAGTCTCTACAGAGACTCTTTTGACACCTAATGGTCCCTTGCAGATCCCTCAGCCTAAGGCGGACGTTCATACCAAGATCCCTAAGGGACCACTATGCCGAAATGCTGCTTCTGGCAAAGCTGCCCATTCATATAGCATAGTAGATGATTTGGCACAATCCCCTGCTGCCATTTAAATGCTGGAACTCCTCCAATCCTGCCCTTCACAATGAAAAGCTTTACTATCTGCCATGGGCACTATAGATCCTTCCGACGATCGATTGATTGTCTTTGATGTTGACCGGTCAGAACATCCTCCTCTCCCTGCTTCCGTCGCCTTCCAAATCCCAGTCAAGATCTGGAACGCCAATGTTTCCCGGTGCATCATTGATGAGGGGGCATCCACCTGTGTGATGTCTGCTTCGGTTTGGAAGCAACTTGGATCACCTGAGTTGGCTCCTTCCACAAGATATACATATGCAGACCATTTTACCATCAATCCTTAAGTGTAGGGAATAGTGCATCAAGGCTAGGTCTTCCATCTTGACCTCAAAAGTCAAATCCCTCTTACGTTGATAAAAGAAATTTTCATCAATGAGAAATAGTTGCATCCTTACAATCCAATCATCATGGATTGTCCATAACTCCCTCTAAATATAAGGAAAGTGACCTTGCCAAAATTATAACTATAGAGCTATTTGCAACCTGCTACTTTTCCTCAACCTGCTACTTTTCCTCTCACTATTCCTTTGGTCCATGTGCCAAAGTCATCAATATAGCTCCCTCTTAATTATTGCTTCAAGATTTTGTCAATATACTCCTTATCTTTAAGATGACACATTAGCATACCAAACCTCAACAATACATAGGTGAACTCTCTCACATGCTCTGCGTATTCAACTGACAGATCTCAATAGCAGTATATCAATAGAGCCTTATTATTGATATTGTAAAAATGACTGACATTAAATATACCAAGGGAATTACTCTGAATTTAGCCTTGGAATGATTTCCAAGTATGATTATGCCATGGATCTTGGATTCTAATATGATCTTAACATATAGATAAACCAAAGAAATTTAAAATTATGCCAAATTTCTTCTCAGCCACAAATACTACATCTGATGTACTGAGTTTCTTCCAAGGTTCAGTATTATTGCAGAATAATGTGGCAAATAGTTAATGCACTTTAATTTGGTGAAGAAGAAATTTGTTCTGCCCTCCAAGTTCTTATGCTTGTCATTAAAGACTGAATAATTGCAACATCCTTTACTTATGCTAATGGATGGTCCGATGGTCAATCTAACTTCTTGTAGTGATTTATGTCACAAGGGAGACTTGGTCTTTAGCTACCTACATAATTTCTTCCTTTAATTATGCTACTATAGGTCTTCAAAGTGAAAAAACATATTCTTCTTGATTCTAAACAAGGATCGATAAGATAGATGCTAAGAAGATCAGACTATGACTGTACATATGAATGTTAACACTCTTGAAGGAACATGATTGTGAACAAAATCAATACAGCCCAAAGAGAATTGATATTTTAGATGGAGGATATTTCAGTTACTCCACTGCAACATCATTCTCGTATAATCTTACTATTCTGTATACAATGAAAAACTCAACGAATATAGACAGTGGGAATATACCATACGAATAGAGCAAGGAAGCCATATATAAACTGATGGATGCACTTCTATATATTAATTTATTATACCATCATTCATAGAGATTCCATACATATATAAGAATATAGTTGATGAAATCGAGGTCAAGCTTATACTGCTGAAATACCAATACCATATTGGAGTTGTTGCATAGTGACATCCATACACAAAGTTGAGATTATATAGGAATGGGTTGATATTAATTATTTCCAATATGGAAATCCATACCAATGTAGATTAATATGAGAAACATATATATGACTGAAGCAAGACAAAATTTCATAATGCAAAGAATCATACTGAAGCATATGACATTATAGGAAAATCATACCAAGACCATAGCTATATAACGAACGCCCAATTATTTCAGAGGTGCAGTATCAAGAGTGAACATATAAGAGACTTCCTTAAAAAGTAAGCTTGCTAGACCCTGCTTCAAATCACTGTGATTTCATAACAAAATATGCTTCCACTTATGTTGTTATACCAGAAATTAAAGGCATGGTTGAAAGGGCTTAAGGCTCCTCCTCAAGCCTCCTACAATTCACATGTTTGCTACAAAAAGGTATAGGTCTTCATATACACCAAAATATGCTTGATATTAGCTACAATGTACGTTAGGATGACTGCGGCCTAAACTAGGCTGCCTCAAAACAAACTTTTCTAAGTTGTTGTAGAAGCAGTCCCTTCTCCGTGGCCCAGAGAAGAATGAGAATCTCCTTCTAGGACAAGGAAACACCCCCGTTTACCTGCAATGTATCTTGATATCACTGCGGCAAGAGAAGGAGGTCCCTTATAGGCCTCTCAACCCTTTAAAATCCTCTTCCTCATACTACTATAGCAACACCTTCCTGTAACCATGTAAACAGAGACAAAACCCTTCACAAAATAGTACATAAAAACCATCAATACTTAGCTCTTAACATGTGGTATGATATAGAAAGAGATACACTACCCTAAAAAGTCTTCAAATATGCTCTCCTCCTTATTGGTTTTTTCCATTAAATTTTTAAGGAGGACTCTGCAATAATGGCTTGCAAATTTTATTTGAAGCCCCTATGGGCTATTGAGCCTGACTATGACATATTCCCAAACTGGAAGTCTAACAGTCCCTTGCTTGATGGAAACTTGATTACTTTCCTTGTGATTACATTCCTTCTCTTTCTTGGGCTTGACCTTAGCTGTCTCTGATACCATGTTAATGGTGGAGCACACTCTTACTTAATTACTTCACTAAACATATTATCCCACAATCCATTTAGATTCCATTAGCAATCACATAGCTCATTATTATATATAGAGTAACTGGAGAAATAACATAGATGACCGAAGAAAAAGACAAGCCAAGAAAAGATAACACAAGGATATGGAACAAGCTAGAGAATAACCCCAAGTTGGGAAAAAACCTTGATAATTTTTTCTTATTATTCATAAACAAATGTTCAATAGAGAGAGAGAGAGTACAATGACTTTAAAACCAACACTAACTTGCCAAATAGAAGATCTGGCCTTAGACTGCAATTCTGAATACTGGTTAGGGCTGCCTGAATTAGTGCTTTCTGAACATTGGTTAGGGCTGCCTGAATTATCCCTCTTTCTCCATTACAACCTGAGTTCAAGCCTCGACATATGAGGCCTAGAGAGAAGGACTTAACCATGCCCTCATTCCCTCAAACATCTTAACAACTAGTTGTAGTAATGGTCCTCTATCTACGTCCTGCAACAAATATGTTCCACAAAATATCATGGAGATATATGCTACAACAAGGGATCAAAATCCTCTGTTAGGGATCAAAAATTCTGTCGAAGGTTCTACACCCTTTGATCCATCTGTGTTGGGTTCTTAGTGGCTGCGGCTAGGGAAAGAGACCCTAGAATAGGTCTCTCGACCCTCTAACCTTCCTTCACAGTCTACTATTTACTGTGGCCTAAAACATAGAGATAATTACCATAAAGCAAACACATAAGCACCCTTAGCCTCTTCTCACTCCTACAGCTTAGACCTGCAAGAAATATGCACCCTAAAATAGAGAGAAACTCGTCCTTCTTTCTTCATGCTAGCCTTAGTTCTTCACTGGAAAATTTAGAGGCAATTTCTTAATGAGATTTCTCTTGGATGATTTCCAAATGGGATGATAAGAGTTTCCTTACATATAATTTTAGACATGATGATTTGCCATAAATTTTAGAGGGAAATTCAAAATCAAAATTTCAATTTTTCCCGCCTAAACCAAATCATGACTTATAGAATTTCTTTTGAATAATTAAATATTTTCCTTATCCAAATTAGACAATCTTTATATCTATTTTGGTCCTCTCTAAAAGAGGAATTCAATGGAATTATTATCCACATCAACTGAGGATACCAAAGTGGAATTTTCCCCTAGTTTCCAATTTTAACAAGTACTGAGTAAAATTAAAAATAGATTTTTCATAGTGGGTAATCCAGAGAAGGTAGGGGAAATCCTTCGAGAGATACAAGAGAAATGTTGCAGGCCTAACATAGTTACGTATCGTATATTAATACACATGTTTTGCAAGCATAATAGGAGAGACAAAGCTCAACAAATATTCTATGAGATGCAACGTCAAGGTCAGAGCCCTAATGTTGTCACATACATCGCATTGATGAATGGACTCTACAAAGTTGGTAATTTGAAGGAGGCAATAAAATTATACAAATAGATGAAAGATAGAGGTCTTGTCCCTGATATGATTGCACATTCCACCATCATGGATGCACTATGAAAGGAATGCGCACCCAAAAAATCCCAATAGAATATTTCATGACATCTTCAAAAAAGTTTGATATTGGTGTTGTCACATATTCAACCACAAATAACAGCCTCTATGATGATATTTTTGAAATTCTCCTCGCCAAATTTAGTAATAGGGAGTAAATTGCAATTGATGAAGTGTAGGGGTAACTTTGGTAATCATATGCTAGGCATGCAAACTGAAACATGTTTGGTGGCTGTGTTGATTAAATCATCCAAGTGAAAATTATGTCTAGAAAAATGCACTATGTGTTAAATATGAAAACACATATGATTTAGTGCTTAGTGGGTGACACATATTTATTAAATGCACTAGTTGTTTAGTTTGAAATGGGTTTGGCCTAGCAGTTGGTGTGTACTTGCAACATGTGTAGTGCCCCAGTTAAATAACAATGGAGTAAGATAACGGGTCGATGAAAGAACCTTAGGTATTCACACCCCCTCTCCACCGATGAGGCCCATCCGGTGAGCGCGAGTCCCACTCCCCCAACATTAACATGAACATATCCATCTCCAACGTTGGTGTTAACCACTATGGTTTCTAACAGCTATGACTCCATTCCGTTTCTCTCGTTTGCAGGTGAAACAACTACTCACCTACTCCTAGGTCACCGTTCCTGAATTCCAAACCTGCATTTGTTCCTTCGAATTTCATATGCCCTGCATCCTCAGACGAAATAATTTGAAAATTGGAGTGCTTCCGCTATCTGGTTAATGAGCATACATGGGACGTCGCTGAATGGGACTCCCTGCAAACACTTCAGAAATAAACCCAGCCCTGTTTTTTAACTCGCTGGAGAAATTTAAGAGCGTACGTAGAGCCCAGGTCTAGTTAATTTGCATACACATGCATCGCTCATATTGTAAGAATTCCTAATTTATCTTCGCAAATGTGTAGACCTGTTTGGTAACTCGACGAAAACAATCTTGTTTCCTCCCTTGACTGCGACAGTAAGGATAAGCATATGTATTTTTGTTTTTCTGTTGTTTTTGATGGTGTTGGTCAAAAACCAATTTTTGATACCCGACATCCTCCACATTATTAAAACACCATTTGACAGACTAGGAATCCTCAACATTACTAGATCCCAATTTATTCAGAGTATTAACCCAATTTATTGAGACTATTTTATAAAGAAAATTTTGTTCTGGGTTGCACCAGAATTATAAGAGCACCAAAAATAGGTGAGCATAGGTCAACTTGTTGGACAACCATTGCAAAAACTCATTGGTCAACCATTGCAGAAACACGCTGGTTAACGGTTGCAGTAACTCATTGGGTTAGAAAATGGTAAAGAAAGTCAATGGGAAACAATCATTTCCCTTCCGATGCAAAAGGAAAACACATGGAGTTTTATCGAATTGCAAAAGTCCCTTCAACTAGAATTTGAGACTTTATTAGAGGAGAGGAAATGAACGTAGATGCTCCATGTTCTTTCACCTGGGTACAAAATAAATGCTTAGGCTCAAGGCCTATTGCTTCCTTGCTATATGAAGTGTAATTTTTTTAGAAATGCATTGTTTAGATGTTGGTATTAATAGTGCTCCATCATTTTTCATGGATTCATATGTATTGAATTTAAAAAAAAAATTATGCAAATATGATTGTTCATATGGCCCCAAAGACAGAAGAGGAAAAGATGAAATGAAGCGAAGATACTCATCTGTGAAAAATAGGGGTTTCCAATGCCATTCATTGTAAAAATTATGGTTTTAAGCCCAAAGATAGCGATAATAACATATAACATGTATGAGCATGTAGATAGCCAAGGATGGGCTTGTCATGGCCAATAGGACCGTTCGGGTCATGCTAGGGTGCTGCATCAACCAACGTTATCAAGGGACATGGTTTCCTATGTAGAGAGTTGTTTATTCTTGGAAGTGTCAGTTGAATCAGTTTGCAAAATTCATGTTAAAAATATGTTGACATGGATGCTGCAACTCGAGATAGGGATTTATGTTTCTGTAGGAAAGATGCAGTTAACATATATAATCATCTAATGAACGAAAATATCAGTTGCATAAAAAGGAAGAAATGAGTGTGAACCTTTGGTATAGGAAACATCTAGATGATTTTTTCTTTTATCAAAAGCCCAATGGTCGAGAGATCCCTTTTATATTTGGAATTTAGATGAAGTGGATGTTGGAGACCATGTGAAGCTATCGAATAATAGCCTAATAGCCATGGATTCAACATTCAACACAAATAAGCATGGGGTGAGTGTATTAAGAATGATTGATCTAGTAAAATAATTTGATTAATAATGGCTCATAATGATTGATGAGATGAAGTTGACGTCATATGATTTTTGAATGTGATAGTATTATTTGTAAACACTCGTTGTTTTTGATAAGTAACAAAGTGCGGTGCCGGTTTCATGGGTGGTGTTATCACTCCAATAATTCTCAGGGTTGTTAGATGTTTTATTTTAGTTTAAAGAATATTAGAGGTAACCACAAACCTAGTTTTAAGCCTTCCTATTGCTCAGAGAGGGCTCTCTCTATATTATTTATCTTTGTTGATTTAGTTGATTTTAGGCAAGTTATGTAGGATTACTTGGGATTTTGATTTTGATTTGTTTTGGTGGTGAAATCACTTACTCATATGGATAGATGTAGGTCTGCTTACCATTGGGATAATGGAGTCAAAGTGTGAAGCATTCAGATCAGGATCAAGGTCTAAATAAAATTTTTACAGGGAAAGATAGTTGGTTCATTTCAGATATTCGGGCTGTTAGTGAAAATGGTTTTAATCGGGATAAAAGAGAAATTAAGGGTTCTTAAATCCGGATAAGGAGTGAAAATTCATATGTCAATTTAAAGAAGGGAGTAATTAAGAATTCCCTACTCTAGATATCAGAAAGAAAACATATAAATGATAAACAGTTCAAAACAAAGTACTTGTAACATATTCTGAAATGATACTCCTAATTTATCATTTAGATTCAGAAACACATACAAGTATTTGTGAATTTTTTTTAGAAAAAACAATTGAACAAGTAGAAAGTACTTCACTATAATAGCCCCAACACATGAATCTTGTAATATGATGCTTTATTGATTTAATCCAGTCTGCTGACTTGAAATTGATTACAATCACCCTCAGGTTTAGAATATTACAGCTATATAAATATTCAGAAATTCATCCACACTCAATACTTCTAAATGAGAAGTATTTATACAAAAATATTTAAAAAATATCCTAAAACCAATTTAGGAATTATTCATGGAAAAGAAATATCTTCATGCAAGAAGATAGTGACAAATTTCTAACTAATGCTAGCTGTCCCCTTTTTTTTATTGAAGTTATTG
This sequence comes from Pinus albicaulis, assembly GCA_034641835.2. Lineage (NCBI taxonomy): Eukaryota > Viridiplantae > Streptophyta > Pinopsida > Pinales > Pinaceae > Pinus > Pinus albicaulis. Next base: position 302,330,929 of record CM076578.1, on the reverse strand, counting down.
TTAGTTGCCTTGATTTTGTTTTGCTTTTCTCTTTGCTGTTCAACGAAGGCTCCAGCTGGACAATGAGGCGTCTTTCAAGCTCGAAGCTTTATCTCTGCTTTGTAATTTTTGATTTACTTTAAACTTTGACCTTGAACTGATACTCTTTATCCTGATACTCTTTCTTTGAAAAACTGTAACTGTAAATGTAAAAACAACAAGCTCTATTTTGTTATTACTGCTTTGTGCTTACTGCAATCTGATTTGACAGTAAATCAGTCAAATTTTCCCAAAGTTCCGCCTCTGGAAATTTTATCTTCATCATCCTTCTGAAAATCTCATCAGCTTTAGTATAATTTAAGAATGTGGGCTTGTTGATAAATATGTGTTTCACCTCATGCTGTAGGTAAAACAAATTCTCCAAATTCTTGTAGATTACCTTTCGTGTTGGAATACCATGTGAGGTAGGTAAATTGACCTAATCACTTGCAACTTCTCTCATTTTCTTGTCATAGTAATCTTGCTTCATTTGTTTATCATGAAAAAATAATGGATTTGGAAGGCCTTTCTACCTTAGGACATCAAATTTCATCATAAACCTTGTAATAGCAACCTCCATGTTTTGGCATTTCTCCTCTGTCTGTATCATCAAATTATTTTTAGAAGCTAACTTCCTAACTTCAAGGATGGTCTCTGTTCTGTCATTAATACTAATTTATTCTAGCTCTTTCTTGTTATTATAATTTAGAAACTTGATGATTTCAAGAGCTTCTTCAGGTTTCTTACAAGGCTCTTCTTTTATCTTTTGAATGGCCTCTTTTTCTGATTTTACTAAGTCTTTTTGCTCATATATTACCTAGATTGATGGAAAATATCATTAAATTCCTAAATGATATTGGCCCATAGCTGTTGTCTGATTTGAGACATGCGTTCCAGTAGTGTTAGATTTTTTTCTAAGTTTTTCAATTTTTCATTCAACCTGTTTGCCCTTTGTTCTTCATTATTTTGCATTATCTTAGCCAATTTCTTTTCATCTTCCAAATTTTAACTGTTCTTTAAGTTTTTTAATCTCATTTGTTTGAATAGACATCTCTTGCATAGCTTTAAGAAATTTTCTTGCTTCATCTATAGGCTGTGCTGTTGTTGTTGAAGATTCTGCCGCTGAAGTTGTCTCTGAATGGACAGGCAATGCTGTGGCCATTGGGACTTTAGGTGCCAATGATTATGCAAATGTAGATGGTATAATTGTGGTAATTACATGAATGAATGTCACTGGAACTTCTCCTACTTTGTCTTTTTTCTCCTGGACCAAATTTTTCATTTCATTTTCCATTTCCTTAATCTGAGCAGTCAACTGTAAAATGAGATTCATCATATCATATTTCTGATTTGTATCCTGTAGTACTTCATTTTCTTGAGGATGTTCTGTAGGGTGTATCTTTAGTTGCTTATTTAATGCAACAATTTCTGAATTTTTCTTCTTGATCAGTTCCTCTGCAACTTTGACATTTTTTGGATCATATCCTACTTCAATTACTAGTTCATCCAAAGATTTAATTCTAGTGTCTTTTGCCTGTGAAGATGCTTTTTCCAATTTGATTCGATCTCTGATATTTGCAAGAGTGTTTTGCAGATTTGGTACACTCATGGCCTTGGTGGTCATTGTAGAATAGATCATCTCACCTGCCTGCTTATGAAACTCAATTTGGTCCACAGGATGAATATCCTGGGCTAAGACTTCAAAATCTGTCTTTTTGTAATCAGAAGATGACTTGGGAGTTTGAACTGTAGGTTGAAGAAATGCCATCTGCATCTTTTTATTCTTATAGTCAAAGGATGAAATTAACCTATTCTAGATGCCAAGAGTTTGTTTCAGATATTGAGAATATATTTCAGTTTTAATTTATTCATTTCCGGCTCTGATTTCTTTGTATCTTTCTTTGATATCCATGTCCTTTTCTATTGGTTTTTTAGATGAAAAAACTTCAATACTCTGTTGCTTTTGAATGAGATGAGTATTTGAAGTTGTAAACTATTCTTCTTCTTCAATTATTGTAGGAGGTGCATTGTCCTTTGATGCTATTTCTGTATCAATCACCTCTATTGTTTCCACTTCTTTATTGGCAGGATTGAACTTTGGATTTTTACTGTATCTCAATTTGAATTTGGTTTCTGTTGTAGTCTCTGTAGTATAGGATCCTTTGTTTCTGTTTCTTTTTGTATTCCTTTTTTCTTGGGTTGGAGTCTGCAAAGTTTGACTAGTATCACTTTTCTTCTCTGCCTCTACCAAGGTGTTCTCCAACCATTCAGTTTGATTGGAGAATTTCTCAATCTCTGGTTTCTTTTCATGTACGGAGGGAGTCAATTTGCATTTAACTCTAATTTTACTTATAACTCCAAGGGAATCATAATACCACATGAAAATTTTATTGAATTTGAAGTCCTGTAAACATTTTTCTGCCTCTGGACCTGCATCTCTATTGTTACAGATAAAAGGGCCCACCTGATTTTTCAATTTGAACTGTGTTTTCTTCTTTGTTGCCAAGAAATTAATTGCATCTGAATTAAGAATCTGCCTTATGTACTCAAGCGAAAATAACCTCATAGGGAGGTATTTAGGTAATTTATATGGAACAAGACTTGATCCATATACTCTTATTTCAGTATGATTATGGTACAAGTACCAATCACCTCTCCTATTATGCTCAGACAACTATAGGATCTTCTTAATCTCTTCACTAATTCTGGGCTGCATGTTGCTGTTCAACAAATTTACCATAGTATGAATGAAAGAATCAGTAAAATCTGTATAAGTGAACTCATTGGAGTCTTTCCTTATCAAGAAAGTCCAAAAGATGACTTATTGTGGATTTCCTTCCACATCAAGCTTTTGAAGGTTTATATTAAATTTCTCAGACTGAAAATATAAAAACATGTGGAATAAGAATGAGGAATACTTGAAAACACCTTCAGAAGGAATTTTGACCAACTACTCATGAATATTGTCAGCAAGGTATTGGGAAAAATTAAAAATGGTAGCAGGAGGCTGACCAGGTGTGAAACTAGACAAAAAACCTAGTACTGCTACATCAACATGTTCATCTGTAAAATAAAAAAGAATAAAAGACAACATGGATATGATATGTCTTGCTCTTTCAGAAATTTTTGCTGAAGGGTAAGGAGGATTTATCTTGGGGATTTCTACTGAAGAAGGCATGAAAGTTTGAAATATTTGGAACCTCTTGGGAAAGTCCAAATTCAAGTATAGCTGAGTGAGGGCCTCAATGGATAAAGGGATTTCATCAGGCCTGGGCTGTATCTGCAGCATCTGATTGATTGACTCAGTAGTAATGGTAAATAGGATTTCCTTTTTAGGGTTTACTATGGCTCTCTGATCAAGGAAATAGCATGAATGACAGAGTATGATTACTTCTGGGCATTGGAAAGTGTGTGGGACAACATACTTTGGTAAATTTGACTCCCAAATAAACACTTCATCAGGCTGATCTATGGATTTTTCATAAATCTAGGAGTGGAGTTCAAGAAGGTTAAATTCTGTGACTGTGTCCTTTATCTTGAAGTCTATATCAGCCAGGGGAGTATGTTCTACATCTACAATAGGGTGTTGTAGAGGATTGACAGATATTACAACTTTGGAAGCCATTGTTTCTGATTTTTTTATCAATTTTATTACTCTTTTGACTTTAGAAACATTGCTTTAGACCTGTAGGAGCACCTCTGGCAATTTATAATAGTTTTCAGAAGGATTGAGGATGAAACATGGATTTATCCTATGGCCTACAAAGGTTTAAATTGCTCAATTGATCAAACTGTGTTTTCTGTAACAAAAGGCAATCTCAAGACTTTAGAGTTTCTACAAAAATACACCTAGAGGTTGCAAAAAATGGATTGAAAGGCACAAGAGGATTTTTTAGGTATACAAAGGCTTAAATTTCTTCAATTTTTTCAATCTCTATGATCTTAAACATATTAAGGCCTCAGAATCTATGCAAGTAGGTCCAAGGTTTACAAAAAAGAGCTTTTTAGGAAAAAAAGGCTTTCTTTAGATTTGAAAAAGGCTCTAAATGATTCAATTAACTATATTACTTCTTTAGATCGATGAATAGGTCTTTTCTTTTGAAGAATACCTGTGAAAACTGAAGTTTTTCTTTGCAGGAGGGTTCTGGGGTTGAAGAAAGCTTTCTGAAGATTTGTTGGTGTTTATAAGTTTTCAATTCGGTTCTGAAATGTTCTGCATCATCAAAGGTCTCGAATTCTAGTGAGCTGGGCTTGAAATATGGTCGGCAACGTAATTTGGTTGCGTAAAAACTGGTCGGCATTGCTTATTTGGTGCAATATGTAACAAAAAGGATAAAAGGGTGCAAACGGGCGGTTATATACATTTTTTTAAAATACAGTGAATGCATTAATTGGTAGTCATTTTCAAATGAACAGGTGGTTTGCGTGCCAGGGAAAAAAACCGCTCAATGGTTTTCGCAGGCTCCGGAAGTGGTTAGTGGTAATGTTTTCATTGGTGCGATTGAATAGAAAGCCAACATGTAGTGGGGAGGGAGACTCCGAAAACTGTGTTTTTTGCAAGGCTTGGGGTATGTTAACTTTCACGCTATCGGATGTGCGATAGGAGATAATGGCGGTCGGATATGGAGGGTGAAGATCAGATGGATAGGATGATAGAGTGGAGTATTGGGGATTGATGGCATGGGGCTCGGGGTGCGATTGGTTATATAAGTGATATGGTCAGGGTTTTGAATAATATAACCAATGTGGTTCAAGCAAGTGGGACCATTATATATAGACAGAATAATACATAATTGGTCAGGGATATATAACATGTGGGAAATATTAAAACTATAGTTTAAATAAAAATATGGGTTGGGATGTATATATAAAGGAATTATATTAATACAGGGTAAAAGGTATATAAGGGATTCATTACATTAGGTTAGATGTTAATAATGTAATGTAATTGCGGAATATGTATAATACACTAAGTATAGTGTAAAAATGATATCGGGGGTAAATTTCTTCACTGTGGGTTCCTGACAAATATATTTTAACCATTTTAGACTTAGGGTTAAAGTATTTTTGTGTTTTTTGGGTATTTTTGAATAAAAGGGGAATTAATAAAAGATTTTCATTTTTCTTAAGTAAAATGTGTTTTTTAACTTAGGAAAAGGGGCTTTTTGCAAGGGGGAAAGAGTGAAATAAGGGGAAAGAGTAAAAATGGAGGGAATGGGGTATTTTTACAAGGGAATGATTTTGGAAGGAAGTTAGTAAATGAAATGACCAATTTTCTGATCTTCATGCTTGTAAAAACTACTTGTACCTACCCATCTGACATCCTAACATTTTTTGTTCATTTACATGGGTGCATTTGAGCTTGCAAACCCTTTATTCATTTTTCTTTTAAACAACAAACTAACTAATTATAACCTTATTTCTTCCATGGGCTTAGATTAAACTGTTGAACTCCTTATTATTATCTATCTAACTACTGATCTTCCAAGATTAAATTGTTTGGCTAGATCTTTATTCACTATCTAACAACATGAAATTTAAAGCATGAAAAGTCAAGATTAAGTAGTTTGACTTTCATGGATTGTGGCATTTTTGACAAGCTGCACATAATTTTTATTTTTGTAGTAAAAATAAATAGTAGCGACATTTGAATTTGCATCACTTTCATGTTTTATTTTATCTCTTTTTTTGTTTGGGGTCCATTTTTATATTCTTTTTGATCTTTTTTCTTTTAAGTCCTTTGATTTTTCTTTTAGGACTTTTACCTTCTTTACATTTTTTTATTTTTCTAATATGGGAAAACAATTTGCAGAAAGAAAAGTATGTACATATTACAAGACTATTCAAAGTCAATTCAAAATTATGAATCCTATTATTATAGGACCCTAATAGTGGCTCCACATGGGGATGGCATTTCCTGGTGAAATGTCAAGAAATTTATGATCAGTAGCCTTGAACTTTGACTGTGCTGGCCTTGAAACTATTTTCTGAGCTCTGCATTATTCATACTTGTGATATTTTGTCTTTCAAAGCTTAGGGCCTTCTCTTCGGGCTTCAAATTTTCTAGAAAAACATCCAATCCAATCTAAACTCTGAAATGTTATGTACAATGAGTAAAGTAAACAAAATGAACTACTATTATTCTGGGGAATAGTAATGCTTCAACATTCTACCATTGATAGGTCCACCTGGCAGATCTGATCCATCCAACTCCTTAAAAAAGAATGCATTGTTTCTTCTGTAACCATAAATGACATAAGGGCCTTTCCATAGGAAATCAAATTTCCCATGTTTACCTTTCTCTTCTCTCCTAGAATCCCACTTAAGAACTTTGTCACCTATATAAAAATAATCTTCCTTAGTCTTTTTGTCAATTATATTTTTAATCTTATCTTGAACAACTTGAGACTTGAGATATACTTCCTCCCAGGTTTGCTACAAGTGTATGCTTTGATTTATCCTTCTTTGGATATCATTGGTTTCAACCTGCAGTTCTTGGATTATCTTTATTACTGGTACTCCTAAAGAGGATGGAAAAAAAACATCCATCCCATAATAAGTTGGTAAGGGGATGTACCAATGGAATTTTTTGTGGTGAGTCTATCTGCCCATAAGGCATTAACTAACCTTTTATTCCAGTTCTTTTTGTTGTCTTCTAGTAGTTTCTTGATGATGTTTACAAGGCTTTTATTGGAGGATTCAACAAGACCATTACCTTGAGGGTAATAGGCCGTGGAATGGCCAAGGGTAATGTGGTATTTATTACAGAAGTCAATCATCTTTTTAGACTTGAAAGCAGCTGCATTATCAGTAATGAGCTTTTGGGGGCATCCAAATCTAGATAGAATATTATTTTCTAGGAATGAAATTATGACAGTATCAGTGGCTTTCCTGGAGGGAATGGAATCCACTTTGTGAATTTGTCTGTGGCTGTCAGAATCCATTTGTGTTGGGCTGAGGATGGTGGGTGGATTTCACCAATGAAGTCTAGACCCCATTACTAAAAAAGGCATTTTTGTGGAAATGGGTTTAAGGGGTAAGGGTAGCAACTTTTTGTTCCCTTCAAATATTTGGCATTTGTGACAGGAGGTCACATACTTTTTCATATCTAAAAACAGTGTAGGCCAATTGTTGCACCATTTTTTGGTCATCTAACCTATTATCATTAGATGGACCCAAGTACACCATGTAAGACCAATTTTACCCTAAGTAAAATTGCTTTCACTATGTAAAATAACTTAGTAAACCACATTTATTAGGTTGTTTATGGTCTAAACAGGAAACCCCAAAAGGAAATATTAAACAAACCTATATTTGTTTGATTTTCCTCATGGAATAATTAATTAAACCATAATTTAATTATTATTCCTAGTCATATTTAACCCAAAACAAATAAATTAATTAGATAAACCTTTATTTATCTTATTATTTTCTAGGAATAGTTATTTAAATCTTATTTAGATAATATTCTTTGTTAAATATGACCAAATCATCCACAAATAATTAAATAAATCATTATTTATTTGATTATACTTCAACCACTTCCTTAAAAAGATAAATAAATCATTTATTTATTTATTATTGACAAATAAAGGGATTTGACCCAAGTCAAATACTTTTTCCCTCCAACAAATATAATAAAATATTCCATAAAAGGTGGATCTAGATTTAGTTAACATTATTTTAATCATGCACCAAGATCTAGAATGACCCAATATTTTGTTATAAATAGGAGGGTTTTTCCTACCATTCTTCACCTTTTGTTGCCTATTATATCACTCTGGATCTAAACTCTTGGTCTGACTTTGAGCCATTATCATTGTCATATTCTCCATTATTTGCTGTGTGAGCTCCCTTTGAGTTCTATCTTTGTCTGGGTTTTCTACACCAACAGGAGAGAGAAATGCTAGATCTGAAGTGCCGAGGACTTCCAAGAACCCATCCCATTGAGGAGAATTGGAAACATCTTCTTGTTTTCCTCCCAAGTGCCCTTAATACAAAAATTCTTTCAAAAATTGTTCTTGTCTTGTCTATTGGATATATGGAGCAAACCCTTCTTTTTACTGCTTAATGTCTTTCTATGTATAGATCTGGTTTTTTGCAGCTCTTGTCTTAATCAACTAACTGCAGATATGAAGATATTGGCAGCCACTTTTGATGTTAGGGCTATTATTTATGTGTAGCTAAAGTGGTCTTTTTTCATACACATCGACAAAGGCTTCATACTAACAATTGGCGACTCCACACGGGTTTTCAATTACGACCGCTGTCGTTTTTCATATTCCTACATATCCAGCTACTTCAAATCCTAGGGTTTCTCTTTAGCTTTTTATTTTTCCTATTTTTATGGTGCCTTTCACCTTTAAAACTCTCTAAAACCCTCAAAACATTAAAATTTTTAACTTCCGTGTGTTTCTGGCCCTATTGCGCAGGTGACAGACATCAGCCGCAGCTGAGACGACATTTTTTTTTCTTCTGAAATCTGCCGCCGAGAGTGCCGGAAGTGCAGGTCACACTTTTTGGCCCAAAAACTGCGTCCTGGAGCTTCAGGTCACAGAAAAAAGCCCAAAAACTGCGACCTGAGCAAAAAACAAGTAAAAAACTGCGACCTGGACTTTTTTCTGGAATGTTTCCGAAATTTTTCTGGGTTTTTCTGAAGCTTCTGTCAGGGCTTTCCAGCCTCTGTCTCCGCCCGTTTAGACCTATTCTTGCTCTGTTTTACTCAAATAAGTGGGAATCTAGCCCCCTAGGGCTTCAGTACCCTCCACTTTTTGTGGAAGAGTTTTAGCTGCTGTAAGTGTCTAATTTTTCAGAGTTTTCAGCCATTTCTTTTTCAGATCTGGTACCTCATTTTCAGATTCCTTTTAAATCAGCTCTTCTCCCTTTCAAATCACCTCCTATAGTTTTTTTTGGGTCTACCTCTAGGGCCTCCTCCTTGTCCCTTCTGCCCTCAGCTGATTTCCTCCCTTTTTGCAGCAACCTTGCCTCTACCTATTTGCTGTTTTCTGCACCTCTTTTCAGCAGTTTTCTCCTTTAGATCCCTGTCCCTCCCGACCTTAGATCTATTGGCCTCCTTTTAGTGTGTTTTGAATAGATTTTTTCCCTCTTTTAGATTAGTTTTGAGAGACCCGACTTCTTGGGTTGGATCGATGCACTAGTAGCTGTTAATTTTCTGTTATTTCAGCATTATATACTATTTTTTGCAGCATTATTTTCAGTTACGCAGCACACTTTTTCTCTTGCTCTCAAAATGAAAAGGGTTTAAAAATTAAAATTAACGCACGCCACACACTCACCCTAAGCAAAGAAGAGCCTGGTTTACACCGCCAGGCAAAGACTTTAAAATCAATTGACACTGCACCTTTTTGCCCTTGTTTCGACATTGTAATCACTTGATTCTGCACCTCCCTACCTTTGTCGTTCGTTCTTCTTCCCCTTGTGCCGTGTTTTTGTTGTCACCATTGCGCCCCCAAGGCGCACATCTCGGAGACTTCTTGGCCTTCACCCTCAGTTTCCGGTCAGTCGACCTACTCCTTCCCATCGTCGACGAGTTAGCCCTCCTCCGAGTCCGCACTCCGACTCCTCTTCTAATTCATTGGGTTCTCCTTTTCCTTCCGGCTCTCCCCCTGTCACCTTCACTATGTCTGGTCCAGGGCCTAATGCTAGCGGTAATCCCGATCCTAATGCCGGGACTGCTACTGGCGGAACCGCCATAGGAAATACCTCGGCTGCGCCCTTTCTCCCCTTCATGGTAGGCCTCAGCCTCCATGATTTGGACCGGTTGACAAATGACCCTATACACCATGACGCTAGTTGGCCTGCTATGCCGAGAAAGCTCCCTTCTGACCTCCCCAAGTTTGAAGGCCTTGCTGGAGAAGATCCTTCAAATCATGTTCGATCTTTCCACATGTGGTGTTCATCTACCTCCATTACCGATGACTCTGTCCGTCTTCGGTTGTTCCAACGAACGCTTACAGGCGTGGCTTCTAAGTGGTATGTTGATCAGCCCACTTCCTCTCATACCACCTTTGCGACTCTTGCCCGGGCTTTTTTATTTTACTTTCAGCTTCCCCTTCGTTATGACACTGGTATCGAACTTTTGACTTCTTTCTGTCAATCATCTGCGACCCGCCTATCAGATCATGTCCAGGAATGGCGGAGAAGAAAGAGCCTATGTCAATCCCCTACTTTTGAAGACCGTGTCTACATGGAATGGTTCCTTAGATCTCTCTTTCCTCCTATCGGGAAAGACGTCGCCTCGCATTTTCCCCAAACCGAAGAAGCTGCCCTCCAACTGGCGCTAAAATATGACTTGATCTATGCTCAGACAGGTTATGTTTATACCGTTCTACCTGATCTCCCCAGACCCGGTGGTGTCAACGCATAGGGGGCACCTCATGTCGCCGACGGTATCGTTGGAGCTCTCTCTCATCGATATGCCCAACCTCCCATGGGTTATGGTTTTCCTGGGGGAGGGGGCAGCACCTCCCGCACTTGTCCCCCTCCTGGTAGCACGTATCCAGGATACAACATACCTCCTGCTCACCACACTGTTACCCAACCCCCTTATTATTCGTATCCGCAGTTTGGTGCTCCAGCTCCTCCAGCATCAGCACCTCCACCTCCCTTGCCTTCTCAACCCTTGCAACAGTAGTCATCGCCCCCTCAAGCGTAGGTGGATGCACAGCAGGGATTCGTGGCTACCCAACCACCTGACGAACAGGTGGCCACTCAACCTTCCCCTTCTGGTTCCTACAATTACCAGATCCTCATGATGAACTCTTCTCCACCTCCAACCGTCGACCTTAACCTTCAAACTCGGGCCCCTCAGTACCCCAAGCCTCCCGCTCCGTCTTTCCCTGAGTCACCTTCTTCAGGTTCTACAGAGCCTCTTTCGACATCCAATGGTCCCTTGCCTATCCCTCAACCCAACGTTGAGGTTCATACCAAGATTCCTAAAGGACCATTACGCCGAAATGCTGCATCTAGTCGAGCTGCTCAGTCGTATAGCATAGTAGATGATTTGGCGCAGTCTCCTGCTGCCATTTCTACATTGGAACTCCTCCAGTCGTGCCCTTCTCAAAAGAAGGCTCTACTATCTGACCTGGGCGCTGTAGATCCTGCTGCTGACAAATTGGTTGTTTTCGACGCCCATCAATCAGAACATCCTCCTCTTCCTGCTTCCGTGGCTTTCCAAATCCCAGTCAAAATCCGGAACGCTAACGTTTCTCGGTGTATCATTGATGAGGGGGCATCCACCTGTGTGATGTCCGCTTCGGTTTGGAAACAACTCGGTTCTCCTGAGTTGGCCCCTTCCACGATCACCCTTCGAGCATGGGATGGCCACGCCTCCCAGCCCATTGGCCTATTCCGTAATTGTCCTATCACTCTTGCGGGCAAGACTGTTTGCATTGACGTTGAAGTCATCGACGCCCCTCTAGATTACAACATTCTCTTAGGGCAGAGCTACACCTATGCCATGTCTGCTATCCCATCCACAGTTTTCTGCAAGATGTCTTTCCCTCATAATGGAAATATAGTCACCATTGACCAGTTGACATATCATGAGCCAGAATCTCAGACCTCCCCTGAGACGACCATCTCTCCTGTAGCCAATAATCAAACAGTTGATTCCTTGACCAGTGTCTCTCCCAGTGTCTACAAAGACTCCTCTTTGCTTGGCACCTTCCCTGGTTTTCCTCCTCCTCCTATCTCTGACCCCAACTCATCGAATGTTTGCATGATGCAATTGTCTCGGGCTGCTCTCAAGCAACCTTCTTCGGCTAGTCAGCAACCGCGCTCTCCGCAACCTGCTCCTAGCCCTTCACCTACAGCTGGTATTCCTGAGCCTCTTTACCCTCCTCGAACAGTTCCTCCAAGCCTTCGCCATTTAGGAGTCGTCCCACCTGGCCATTACCCCTTCGGTTAGATACCGTTCCTAGCTCCCCCACCAGGAGTGCCCATGGTACCGGTCATGGCCACCCTCTCTCTTCCTAACCTGACCCTTGGGATTCCCGTCTGGTACCATGATCCTCCCGTTGCAACCCTACCTGGTCAACCCAAACCTTATATTGCTTTGACCCCGGTTCAACCGGTCCCCGTGACTTCTCCCGCTGCAACAGTGCCTCAGTCACCTCAACAGGAACCACCTCCTGTTGCGACCGCTTCGGGTAAGAAGGGCAAAGCTCGCAAGGGGGCATCAAAGGACAAGGCTGCCCCGACAAACCTGGCCCCTCCTCGACCTCCACATCATACCATCCAGTGTGCTTTGTGTGACGTTGTCGGTCACGCCACCCATACCTGTCCTGACTTGCTTCATCTCAAGCCCATGGTTAATGTCGCGTTCCCTGAGTCCACGGTCCCGGAAACCTCTGTTCCTTCTGCGACCGCGGCCAAGAACCCAAATACTATTCACACCAACCACCCCTGTGCTTTGTGTGATCTCCATGGCCATTACACCCACCTTTGTCCCCGCCTCGAGGACTTATGTACCTCTCTAGCCGCGGTTCGCCAATTAGAGGCCAAACGCAATGAGTCCACCTCTCCCCTATTTGCGCATTTTTCTTTGGAAAAACTACCAAACATGACTGCTCCCATTGACATTACCCCTCCTGATGTCGAGATGATGGAGCCTTCATCCAGCATTTTCTACCTATCATCATCCATGAGACCCTCGGGGAACATTCCCTCTCAATCTTCCCCTGTTGTTTCGCTTGACCTTCCTTTAGCGATCACCTTGGGCTCAACATCGGTCGATCCTTTATCTTCTTACTTTTCTGTCACCCCTTGTGACGACACGCATGTGACCCTCTCTTCTCATGATGATGATTCAGGTAGCTTCGCCACGTCAGGTGGTCTTTCTTCCACCAGTCACCCCATCTTCTATCACGATGACGACATTATGGAAAAAATCCCCACCCCTGACTTTCTCTATTCCCCCTTACATCGAACCCATGCGTTTACGCCACATACACCTTGTGGCCATTACATTGAAACCCAATGTTTGGGTAAGGGGGCACCCACATTTGAGAGACCAAGAGAAGCAATTATCCACAACTCTCCTAGTGTATCTGGTCGTGCCGACTTTAGTACCATTATTCTTCCACATTTAGAAGAACCTCTAGAGTCCCATATCACTTCAGATCACTCTAAGGATGATACCCCTTATCATTCCTTCATCTTACATCAGCAACTCTATCTCTTAGAGATTGTTGTTGACCAACCTATAGCTTTTCTACGAGAGCATCAGTTCATTATCTCCAACTCCTCTCTTTGGGATAGTGACACCAGGTATGCCAACCCAGCAACTTAAAGTCCATTTGCTTCCTATATGCAGTACCAAAAGAGATTGGTAATCCTCCATTCCCTTTCTCAAAACTGCATAACCATAACGAAAACAAATGGCGCACCACATCATTAAAATATGTTTAGATTCCCATTTTTCTAAATACATTTCGGCATGACCACACCATGCTTGGGGGAACCTATGCCCCTCAACCATAACCCTCCTCAAAATCGAATTTCTTCACTTGCAACACTCATACTAGGGGCACCATTTGGCCTCCATACTTATCCATGCTCGTGTTGATGTTTGTCGTGAGTTCCCATCTTGTACTCATGTTTTCATGGTCCCCCATTGGACCTTTACTGTTTGGAAGCACCATCGAGTCGCCCTTGTTTAGAGCATCCAAGTGGAGTCATCATCGCATTCATGGAGTCTACCCCGCTATAGTCCTCCATCCCTCATTCCTTGGTTTCTCTCTTTTGTTGCACATTATGGGCTTTAGTCCCACTGTCCCTTATCCCTGATGATATTGTGTCAGTCGCTGCCATGTCATTCATGCCCTTTATGCTCTAGCAAGGGAAGTCGTCCATTCGCTACTCAGTCCCCTCCATTCCACCATCATCATTGGTATTAGTCTGTCCGTCGCTCTACTATTTTCTCTCATGCCTTAGTTGAGGATCTCTCATTGCCTCACCTATGGCAGACCTCCTTCTGTCGACATCAGCTCCTTCATTCCAGAAGACAGGTCTAGAGGGTGGTGTACCTTGGTTCCAGCTTCCACTCTTGTTCGGTGCCTCGGATCAGGCAAAGGGATCTCTCATCTCCCTTTGACTTGATTGTTTCTCCACTCCAGCTCCTTTCAGCATGACCGAGATCCGTATACTTGATGGTTCAGTGATGCAGCAACAGCTCTTGGTGATTCCCGGGTATGTGTGAGATGTCTCAGCCCTCATGAGGGGGTGGCCCTGCAGGTAGCCCCCCACATGCCCGGATGACCTCTTCATTGCAACCTTCGATGCAGCTCCATATATTTGATGATGTCGGCCTTAGCCGCTTGCAGCGCCTCTTTGATTTGCATGTATCAGTCAGATTTTGTGAGCCCTTCCCCACGTATAGGGGGCATTTGGGTTGTATTTGTATCTCATATACTCAGATATTATTGTATAAGTCCTGGCTGTTATCCCAGGCACAACATGTATGTGGGATTCCTCATTGTATTTTTATCTGGCTCTTGTTTATGCCGGTTGTACTTTATGGTTCGGTCCCTTGTTTACCGGACACACTATTCTTTTGTACTTTTTCTCGGCGGGCATAGGTATGCCTCCCCCGCCGCCTTTAGCACAGGTACCCTCTCATAAAAAGAGACTTGTTGCACCTGCGAGTCTCGTCTCCTCAGGGTCTAGTTCTTCAGCACACTCGTCTACCTTACATTTCTCTCTCCGACTTCCCTCTTGATGTCTGGTGATTGAGTTCTTACAACGTACTTCGGTCATACGATTTTCTCCTAACACTCGCACACTAGGGGGCAATCTGTTACACCTTTTTTGGTCATCTAACCTATTATCATTATATGGACCCAAATACACCATGTAAGACCAATTTTACCCTAAGTAAAATTTCTTTCACTATGTGAAATAACCTAATAAAACACATTTATTAGGTTTTTTATGGTCTAAACAGGAAACCCCAAAGGGAAATATTAAACAAATCTATATTTTTTTTATTTTCCTCATGGAATAATTAATTAAACAATAATTTAATTATTATTCCTGGTTATATTTAACCCAAAACAAGGAAATTAATTATATAAACCTTTATTTATCTTATTATTTTCTAGGAATAATTATTTTAAACCCTTATCTAGATAATATTCTTTGTTAAATATGACTAAATCATCCATAAATAATTAAATAGATCATTATTTAATTGATTATTAATCAACCACATCCTTAAAATGATAAATAAATCATTTATTTATTTATTATTTATAAATAAAGGGATTTGACCCAAGACAAATTCCTTTTCCCTCCAAAAAATATAATAAAATATTCCATAAAAGTTGGATCTTGATTTGGTTAATAGTATTTTAATTATGCACCAATATCTAGAATGACCCAATATTTTGTTATAAATAGGAAGGTTTTTCCTACCATTCTTCACCTTTTGTTGCCTATTAGATCACTCCTGATCTATACACTTGGTCACATTTCTTAAGCACATTTGTCAAGGAGCTCCCTTTGAGTTCTATATTTGTCTGGGTTTTCTACACCAATAGGAGAGAGAAATGCTAGATCTGAAGTGCTGAGGACTTCCAAGAACCCTTCCCATTGAGGAGAATTGGAAATATCTTCTTGTTTTCCTCCCAGGTGCCCTTAATACAAAAAATTATTTCAAAAAATTGTTCTTGTCTTGTCTATTGGATATATGGAGAAAACCCTTTTTTTTTACTACTTAATGTCTTTCTATGCATAGATCTAGTTTGTTGCAGCTCTTGTCTTGATTAACTAACTGCAGATCTGAAGATATTGGCAGCCACATTTGATGTTAGGGCTATTAGTTATGCGTAGCTAAAGTGGTCTTTTTTCGTACACTTCGACAAAGGATTCATACTAACACCAGTAAAAGCCAACTCTCAATATTTTGTCTGCAGTTGACTTCCAATAAAGATGTCCTCCACAGTCACCTGCATGATACTCTTCCATAACTTTATCAACTTCATTTTTAAGCAAACAATCCACCATGATATTTCCAAAACAATGCATTATCTATGATACAAAATTTCATTTCTTTTAACTTTAAAAATCTAGCTTTGGTTCTTGAAAATCTAGGAGGAGCTTGTAAATTTAGTAATACAAATATAATATTTACATACCATAGTGAGTCTGAAAAGGCTTCACTAATATCTTGAGTCGCCATCTCTTCCTGGTCATCTAATTGGGTAATAAAATTTATGTCTAATGCATGAAAGTTTGATTCAGCCATGAGTTTGGCTAAACCTTGGCCTTTAATGAGTTTGGTGGGCTTAATTTCTATGTCATATTCCAAAATGGTGGCAATCCACTTGCCTCTTTTCCCATCAGGCCCATTCTGAGTTAGAATGTCCTTTGCTACTGAACTTGGAACATAAGCAATGATATGTGAATATGATATGTACACTCTAAAGTATTTTACAGCCTTCACTAATGCTAGTGCCTACTTTTCCATTATGTTATACTTTAGTGTGGCATCTCTAAGTGATTTGCTGAAAAAAACAATGGGCTGCTCATAGCCCTGATCATTTTTCTGTAGTAATACTGTAGCAATAGTATGTTCTGAAGCAAAGGAAAAAATAATAAAATATTTTTTGTAGTCAGGACTTATTAAGACAGGTGTTTCTGTGAGGGCTTGTTTTATTGATTCAAATGATTGCTTGGCCTCCACTGTCCATTTAAGTGTCGAGTTTTTATTTAACATGTTATTTAGTTCTCTAATTATTTCTGCTAAGTTTGAGATGAATCTCCTGAGAAAATTGATTTTACCTAAGAAAACTTGCAATTATTTAATATTCCTAAGATGAATTATTTTTAGAATGGCCTCTATTTTGGCTCGGTCTATCCTAATTCCTTCTTTTGATATGATATGCCCTAATAGTTTTCCTTCTTCTAGTCCAAAGAGAGTTTTCTTGGGATTTAAAGAAATGCCAATTTTTTTTCATTTGATAAAAACCCGTCTTAGATGATCTAGATGTTCATTATCAGTTTTTGAAAATACAGTGATGTCATCTAGATATATTACAAGGAAATCATGAATTTCTTTAGCAAATGCTATATCCATAGCTCTCCTGCATTAATTAGCCAAAATGCATTTTCAAATACATGAAAGTACCCCAAGGAGTAGTAAATGGAGTCTTGGGTTGGTCTTCTTTTTGAACTAAAATCTAGTTGTACCCAGAGAATCCATCAAGTAATGAAATCCTAGATGAACCAACCACCCTTTGTAAAACGTGATCCATCTTAGGGAGAGGGTAGTTATCATTTAAGGACACTTTATTTAGGTTTCGGAAATCAACATACACTCTTGTTTCCCCTGTTTTCTTCCTAGTAGAAACTAGGTTTGAAACCCAATCAGAATATCTGATTGGTGCAATTATCTGAGCTTCATACATCCTCTTAACCTTTTTTTCAATTAAAAGTAAAAGGACAGGATTTATTCTTCTTAGCTTCTGTTTGAAAGGTTTTTGATATTCTTTTATGGGTATTTTGTGTTGTATTATGCTAGTGTCATAAGATTTTAATTCCTCATAACTCCATGCAAATACATCATGAAATTCCTTAAACAGAGCTATGTATTTCAGTTTTTCATCTTGAGGTAAGGCCTTTGAAAATTTGATCATTTTAGGCCTTAGTTCTGTTCCTATATTGCATTATTCTATATCAGATCTTAGTGGTTCCATCTTTGGTTTTCTTGCAACATCATTTGAATAAAAAATATCTTCAAGTGGGGCTAATCCCTTAGGTAAAAAGTTGTTATTAAGGTTTAAAATGTCAGAATCATCATCTGATAACTCTTCTATTTCTACCTTTTATAAATTATCTATCTCTACTTGAGTAAATTTAGTGGATTTAGTGAAATATAAGTTATTTACATCTATCTCACTGTCTATTTTATCTTCTACTGTACAGTCTGTGTCTATGTTACAATTATGAAATTCTCCCTCAACATTCATGAAATGATAAATTTGTTCATCTTGTGAGAATATCTGCCAATTTTTTAGATTATCTGGTATTGTAGGCCTGTGTTTAACTTCTACTGTACAGTTTGTGTCTATGTTACAATTTTGAAATTCTCCCTCAACATTCATGAAATGATAAATTTGTTCATCTTGTGAGAATATCTGCCAATTTTTTATATTATCTGGTATTGTAGGCCTGTGTTTAACTTCTACTGTATATTTATGATTTGGTTGAAAAGACAGATTGCAGGTGCTAGAAAAATGTAGGTTTTAACCCTGAACAGAAATTATCTACACACGAATCTTATAACAAAAAATAAACAATAGCGAGAACATAAAACATAAAACAGATAAACACAAAGATTTTCCCCTGGATCCCAATTCGGGATGACCAGCTTGATTTTCATTATATTCCTTTTAGTGTTACAACACATATATATACATGTCGAAGCATACATAAACCCTAATCCATTAACCCTGGATTACATCATAACCGTAGTTCCCTTGACTGGATCTACAAAATACCAAGGGCCAAAAACCATCATACCCCAAAACCATGTGCAAAACCATGCACAAAACCATGGGCGCGGACCGCGCACCAGAAATTAAGGACCAAATTAGTCGTGGAAATAATATAACACATACCCAACATTCTCCCACTTGTTGTTTTCTTTCCGCAGGGGGCCACAGGAGAGCTTAGTCATTGGCCCAATTCTTCAACACCCATTGTTTTTCTACACCAAGAGAGCTTCTGAGTGCTCACAGACTTCATCAATGCATCTGCAACATTCTTCAAAGTGTCCACCTTTACCAGCAACACCCTTTTAGCCTCAACCATATCTCTAACAAAGTGATATTGAACATCAATGTGCTTTGTCTTTGAATGATAAGCAGGGTTCTTAGCCAAGAAATTGCACTTTGGCTATCACAGTCTATCCTTATAGCTTGCTGTACCAACCCCATACTTGAGCACAATCTTTGCAACCAAACTGCTTCCTTGCTTGCATGAGTGGCTGCTATGTATTCTGCCTCTGTAGTTGAAAGAGCCACTACAGACTGTCTTTTACTCATCCAACTGACCGCGCCTCCAAATAGGCTAAACACATACCCACTTGTAGATCTTCTTTGGTCCAGATCTCCAGCCCAGTCTGCATCAACAAAACCACGAATGTCCAACATTATTTCCAATCCCGGTCTTCCCTGGTAGCACAAGCCATAATCACTAGTGCCACGTAAATATCTGAGAACCCGCTTCATTGTTGTCCAATGCTCCTTCCCTGGGTTTGACATAAACCTGCTCAATACTCCCACTGCATGTGCAATGTCTGGTCTAGTACAGACCATTGCATACATCAGGCTACCCACTGCACTTGCATATGGAACACGAAACATATCCTCCTATTCTTCTTGTGTCTTGGGACACTGCTCAATAGACAACTTTGTAACTACAGGAATCAAAACATTCACCGGTTTACTATCCTGCATATTGAACCTCTGCAATATAGTCTCGACATACTTCCTCTCGTTTAACCAGAGCTTCCTCTTTGCCCGATCTCTCTTAATTTCCATGCCCAAAATATAGTTTGCAGCACCAAGATCCTTCATGTCGAATTTGGAGAATAGTTGGGTCTTCAAATCTTGGATAATTTCTTTGTCATTTCCAATCAAAAACATATCACCCACATACAAGACCAAATAAATAACATAGTCACCAATTAATTTAAAATAAAGACAATGATCCTCTTTGCTTCTGGTGAAGCCAAGTCCCCATATATAGGTATCAAATTTCTGATACCACATCCTTGGTGACTGTTTTAACCCATACAGAGACTTCTTCAGCCTGCATACTAGTTCTTTCTTACCCTTCACCATAAAACCTTCGGGTTTCTTCATGTAGATCTCCTCTTTTAGATCCCCATGAAGAAAAGCTGTCTTCACATCCATCTGTTCTATCTCAAAATCAAATGCAGTAGCAACAGATAAAAGTAATCTAATAGAAGTAAATTTGGAGACAGGAGAAAAAATATCACCAAAATCAATTCTCGGCACCTGGGAATAACCTTTTGCTACCAACCGAGCTTTGTATTTCTCCACCTTGCCTTCTACATTCATCTTCTTCTTAAACACCCATTTTCTCCCGATGGGCTTCCTTCTAGCTGGCAACTCCACCAGATCCCATGCCTCATTTTTGTGCAAGGATGCCATTTCATCAACCATGGCCTCCTTCTAGAGTTTTCCATCCTATGAATCTACTGCCTCCCTGACAGTTCTGGGATCATCATCAGTTATAGTTAAGGAAAAACCTGAACAAAAAGCAGATGGACTATACCTTTCTGGTTTCCTTCTTTCCCAAACTGATCTTCTAATATCTAGACACTAGAGAATTTGGCGGAAATTCCGACGGCCAATTCGTCGCTATTCCGACACATATTCGTCGCAAGAGCGACAGTTCAAGGGTGGACAAACCGTGGTTTGTCATGCCGTCGCCGTTCCGACGCAAGTAAAAAGTGTCGCACTATCGACACTTATTCCGACGTTCCGAACAGGCGTCACTCTTCCGACGTCTCACAAACCGTCGCGGCTCCGACGTTTTGGACGTCGTTCTTCCGACGCTCATCAACCGTCGCAGTTCCGACTAAACGTGGTCCGACGTTTTGGCGTCGCTCTTCCGACGCTTGTAAACTGTCGCAATTCTGACTAAACGTGGTCTGACGTTTTGGACGTCACTCTTCCGACGTCTGGAAGATGTCGTAATTCCAACGATATGTGGTCCGACGTTTTGGACGTCACTCTTCCGACGTCTGGAAGATGTCGTAATTCCGACGATATGTGGTTCGACGTTTGGAACGTCGCGCTTCCGACGTTTTCATACTGTCTCTCTTCCGACGTTGCTGGGTTGTCGCAGTTCCGACGTCTACAAGGCGTCGGTAGACCGACGGAGGGTTCAATTTAAAAAAAAAAAATTAAAATTTTAAAAGACGAGAAACGCTGTTTTGAAGATATTATATGAAGTAAAACAGTCCATGAAAGTGAAATAGAAGTATGTAGAATAGTAAAGCAACAGATAGAGTACCGACGTCCATTGTTCCAAATACAAATTAAAGTACCCAAAACCCTACAACAGTGAAGTAAAACAGTCCATGAAAGTGAAGATATTATATGAAGTAAAACAGTCCATGAAAGTGAAGATATTATATGAAGTAAAACATTCCATGAAAGTGAAGATATTATATGAAGTAAAACAGTCCATGAAATTGAAGATATTATATGAAGTAAAACAGTCCATGAAAGTGAAGATATTATATGAAGTAAAACAGTCCATGAAAGTGAAGATATTATATGAAGTAAAACAGTCCATGAAAGTGAAGATATTATATGAAGTAAACAGTCCATGAAAGTGAAATAGCAGTATGTAGAATAGTAAAGCAACAGATAGAGTACCGACGTCCATTGTTCCAAATACAAATTAAAGTACCCAAAACCCTACAACAGTGAAGTAAAACAATCCATGAAAGTGAAATAGCAGTATGTAGAATAGTAAAGCAACAGATAGAGTACCGACGTCCATTGTTCCAAATACAAATTAAAGTACCCAAGACCCTACAACAGTGAAGTAAAAAAGTCCATGAAAGTGAAATAGCAGTATATGAAGTAAAACAGTCCATGAAAGTGAAATAGCAGTATGTAGAATAGTAAAGCAACAGATAGAGTACCGACGTCCATTGTTCCAAATACAAATTAAAGTACCCAAAACCCTGCAACAAAGAAAAACGCTAATCATAATCATGTGAGGAGTGTGATATGTCCAAAATATAAAAAGACCATCAGACCATATCAATAAACCAGCAACATAGACCAGCATCGCTAGTTTTGAAGGCAGAGTGATAAATATTAATCATTTTTTTTTCACAAGAGAAAAAACGTTGTTTTGAATATATTATATGAAGTAAAACAGTCCATGAAGTCATTACATTTTCACATCTGAAGATTGGAACCCAAATATCCATCCAGAAAAGTGGAAGTCCCACCCCAGACAGTGATAGAAAAATACCCCATGTCACATACAGGGACTTGATATAAAACCCAGCAACGGTCCACATGGAGATTATCGACAATCTGAGAAAGCATCCAAATATGCCCGAGGCATCTATAAGAAAGTGAAATAGCAGTATGTAGAATAGTAAAGTAACAGATAGAGTACCGACGTCCACTGTTCCAAATACAAATTAAAGTACCCAAAATCCTTGAACAGAGAAAAACGCTAATCATGTGAGGAGTGTGATATGTCCAAAATATAAAAATACCATCAGACCATATCAATAAACCAGCAACATAGACCAGCATTGCTAGTTTTGAAGGCAGAGTGATAAACATTAATCATTTTTTTTTTTCACAAGAGAAAAAACGATGTTTTCAATATATTGTATGAAGTAAAACAGTCCATGAAGTCATTACATTTTCACATCTTAAGATTGGAACCCAAATATCCATCCAGAAAAGTGGAAGTCCCACCCCATACAATGATAGAAAAATACCCCATGTCACATACAGCGACTTGATATAAAACCCAGTAACGGTCCACATGGAGATTATCGACAATCTGAGAAAGCATCCAAATATGCCCGAGGCATCTATAAGAAAGTGAAATAGCAGTATGTAGAATAGTAAAGCAACAGATAGAGTACGTACCGACGTCCATTTTTCCAAATACAAATTAAAGTACCCAAAATCCTTGAACAGAGAAAAACGCTAATCATGTGAGGAGTGTGATATGTCCAAAATATAAAAATACCATGAGACCGTATCAATAAACCAGCAACATAGACCAGCATAGCTAGTTTTGAAGGCAAAGTGATAAACATTAATCATTTTTTTTTCACAAGAGAAAAAACGTTGTTTTGAATATATTATATGAAGTAAAATAGTCCATGAAGTCATTACATTTTCACATCTGAAGATTGGAACCCAAATATCCATCCAGAAAAGTGGAAGTCCCACCCCAGACAATGATAGAAAAATACCCCATGTCACATACAGGGACATGATATAAAATCCAGTAACGGTTCACATGGAGATTATCGACAATCTGAGAAAGCATTCAAATATTCCCGAGGCATCTATAAGAAAGTGAAATAGTAGTATGTAGAACAGTAAAGCAACAGATAGAGTACCGACGTCCATTGTTCCAAATACAAATTAAAGTACCCAAAATCCTTGAACAGATCAAGAAAAACGCTAATCATGTGAGAATTCAAAGTAAAGTTAATATATTAACATTGCGAATAAAATTACACCGAAGTCAAAAACATTGCCTGGCCATACTCATGGCAAATTTGTCATCAAAAAATCAAAATATTAAGAAGACTACCCTCATACGGGGAAACCAGTCTTGAACGTTTAATTTACAGAATTCAAAAATATTACAAAGGTCCAGCACAGTAAAATAAACTAAAAGTAGCCCAATTAAGTGGGCCTGCTAAGCAAGAAAAACAAATTAACCAAACTACTCCTCTGGTGGTTCCTCCACGATTCGGCACCATCCTTCGGAAGGTCCAGGATCGCTAGGTGCTACCTCCACATGCATGCCACGGCTCCCCTCCTAAAGGCCCGAATGCTGGCCGGATTTTTCCGAGCTCAGACCCGCCGGACGGGTGCATTCTTCCTCCGTTTGGGCCTCCTCGCGGAAGACCACAGTGACTAAAGCCGTGATTCGCGGGCGGTTGAGAGAGAAATTAAAGGAAAATTGCGCAGTGCGCGTCGTGGGAGAAGGTGAACTAGCTGTGGGGAAGCCGTGAGTGTGGAATCCATACGTGGTCAGATGTTACAAGCCGACTCCCGCCCACTCCTAGTATTTGGATATCGACCTAAGTAATAATCACCGGACCGGCTCTAAGTCATCTCTCAAGTGAGGTGCCGGAGGGGAGCGCGCCAGATTGACCCCAGCGGCTCCCCTCTCCGCGCAAAAGCCGTGATTCGCGGGCGGTTGAGAGAGAAATTAAAGGAAAATTGTGCAGTGCGCGTCGTGGGAGAAGGTGAACTAGCGGTGGGGAAGCGAGGAGCAGGGGAATCCATACGGTGGCCAGATCCTACAACTTTGACCTGCCCTCCTCAACACTCTAATATCGACACTGCGTAATAATCTTTGAGGCCCCGGGCGGAAGTCGACTGTTGAGGGGTGGAGGGGAGCACGCGAGGGGGTTGACCTCGATGCTCCTACTGCGGCATCCTATGACCTTGCAGCGAGGCATGGGTGCGGTCTCGAGCGCGGTGGGCACAAGAGGAGACGGAAGGTAGAGATTCAATTAACGAGAGGAAGACGGACAAAGAAAGAACGAGAAATGCGGATATGCTGAGATCTAGGCGACGATTCGGTGGCCACTTCTCCTTATCGTCACAGTTAGTAGGCAGTGTAATCCAGCAACCGGCTCGTCTGAAAAGCCATAGCTAAAAGCCATTTTCTCGACCCGACTGCAATGC